>ML428967.1:41993-64682 GCA_005239525.1 Nicotiana knightiana | reverse complement strand
ATAGTATAGCATAAATATATATATTATATATATATATATATATATATATATATATATATATATATATATACACATATATAAAAAATATATACTTTATCAGCTATTATATTTTGCAGTGACTAAAAATATATATATTTATCTCTTATTAATTATTATTTATTAGACAAAAAAATAAAAAAAATAAAAAATATGAAATAAGAAAATACTACCAGAATGTTATATTTTTTGTCACTATGATTTTTGTGTGAGTTAGTGAAAGTTTTATGATTTTTGTGTGAAAAATATAGTTATATGACTTTGGAAAAAAAAAAAAAAATTATAACTATAAGACCATTTGTGAGATTTACCCTATATTGTCACGTATAAGAAGTTGAATACTCCATATTTAATTTTCGTGTCTTATTGCCATTTAGTTAAAAATATGTCTTTCTATATTAGTTACTCTTAAATTACATATTCTCATTTACCCATAATTTTTATAGGAATTATAAGATATATTTTGGACCACAAGATTCAAATATACTTTTGATATGTTATACATATACTTAGTTTAAAATCACAAAATTTATAAGCTTTTTTTTTAACATTGTTAAATTTGATGCCCAATCAAATTACGCCACATAAAATAAAATGAAGGAGTGTAATACTTCATCCGTTCCAGTTTATGTGAACATATTTTCTTTTTGGTCCATTCCCAAAAGAATGATCCTTTCTAAATTTGGAAACAATTTAGCTTAAACTTCCAATTCTACCATTAATGAGAAACTTTTATAACCACACAAATACTGTGGATCCCTTTCTGACTTGTTTAGAACCATAAATTCGAAAAGTCTTTATTTTTTCTTAAACTTCTTATTCAGTCAAACATGTTTACATAAATTGGAACAAAGGGAATATTGTTTACCAATTGAGAAGACAACGAACTCAAATCCATCGAAATCAAGAGGGATTACGACATCAGAAAAGAGCTTAGTACTTGCAAACATAGGGTGATGTTATTGGTGGAACGAAAGACGGGATTGATGAGTTGCCTTTGTTAGAGAGCGTTTTACTCTTAATCCAAAATTTTTTGGTACAAATTAGAATTTAGCCTGGTCACACTACAAATACTAGACATTGGGTAGGAAAAAAAAATGGAGTGATCATTTGTATGTATCCATTTGGAAATTTGTGCCATTCGAATCCAAGCGCTAAATTTGGAGGACAGTCAAAAGTGAGAAAGGGGGTGAACTTCATCAAAAGAGACGAAAGTGTCGATGCTAATCATGTCTTATTTCTTGTCTTTTTGGCCTTTGCTCGCCAACTAGGGTGACAAATACCATAAGAAGAAAAAGGGTGTTCATTTGTCACCAATATGATATTTACTGCCTACAAATGGGATATGCCAATATGATTATAACTTACTAATTACTTAAATCTCAACAATTGGAGTGATATCTTATGTTAATGCCTAATATTTAAGCATGAGAAAAGAATAATACCTCCTATTAAAACTCACAGTCTACGACTAAATCTACTTATTTCCTATGACTTTGAGTCCAAGTTGAGACTAAAACTACATGAGTGGGAAACAAAAATCAAGTTGTTTATGTTACTATTAATAAAAGGCCAGATACATCGGCATCCCCTTAAAGTTGTCCCCACTTTTCACTTACATGCTCTATCTTAAGAGCGTTCCATTTGAACACTTCAAATATATCTCATATGTGTCATTTAGACACAAAATTAATAGGCAGTCAAACACGAAAGATGCGTGCAATTCACACGCCAAAGTGACGAATAAGACAAGGACACGTGGATTTAATTTAAATAAATAAAAATAAATAAAATAAAGAATCAGCCCCCCACCCCTTCGTCATCTTCTCTGATTATCCTCCTTATTCCGTCATCTTCCCGACATGAACCCCCCCCCCCCACTTTGTCTTCGCAAAACTCTACACCTCCTTCGTTTTCTTCCCCAGATCTGATGTGAGAAAGCACGTTTAGAAATTGCTGGAGTCTGTCAAAGCTTTGCTGGAGTTGGCCCGAGGTCTGTCAAAGCTTTAGATCTGAGACTTGAGGTCTTCAAAGCTTTTAGGTCTGCACTCATTTTTGGTTAATCCCAAAAAAAACGTCAAAATCGACATCAAGATCTCAGAAGGCTAGCTTCCAATTCCCTATTGGCAGAATTGCTCGTTTTCTTAAAGCCAACAAATATGCCGAACGTGTTGGCGCTGGTGCCCTTGTCTATCTCGCCGTTGTTCTCAAATATTTAGCCGCTGAGATAATTTTCCTTATGTCTCATTCATGTGAATCGATGTTCACTTATACATTAAAGAACTACTAGATCTGCACTCATTTCCGTCGAATAAGGAGGTAAGAGAGGAAGAAAAGGAAAGAAAAAAGAAAAAAAGAGAAAAAGGGTGAGAGTTTGTTGTTTGGACCATTTCACGCGCCTGGAAAATGTGAGGAACACTTGACTTTCCATGTCAGCTTTTTGTGTCTAAATGGCAGATATGAGATATGGTTGAAGTGTTCAAATAGAACGCACTTAAGATAGAGTGTGTAAGTGAAAAGTGATGACAACTTTGAGGGGCCGCTGATGTATTTGGACACTTAAAAATATTAGGCCAAATACATCACCAACTCCTTAAAGTTGTCCTCGCTTTTCACTTAAACACTCAATCTTAAGTCTGTTCCATTTGAACATTTTAACTAGGCCTTTACTGTGTTATTTAGACACAAAAAACTGACATGACAAGGCAAGTGTTTCTAACATTTTTCGAGCGCGTGAATGGTCCGAAAAACAAACTCCTCACCCTTTTTTTCTCATTATTTTTCTTTTGTCTTTTCTTTTTATTTTCTTTTCGTTTCTTCCCTCTTACCTCACCCTTCTTCATCAGAAAATCTGGAGTAACCAACAAATTTTTACGGTAACTGGTTTCTTAATTTTTTAATCACTTTCCGGTCTCTCTCACTCACAAATCACTCTCAAAACAATGCATTGCAAAACAAGCCCAAATCTGTAAAGGAAAGAAATGGAAAAATGCAAAACCCAAATATTCTACCATCACCATCTGTTGGCCGAATCTATTGCTGAAAACCCAAAATATTTTCCTTTTCCAAGTTGGCCGAATCTATGGCTAAAAAAAGGTGACTAAAAAATTAATAGAAAAATGACTTGAAATGGCAGAAATAATTTGTTGGGTATTGACCAGAAAATATTTAAAGAAAATGAATTTGGATCTAAAAGGAGAGAGAATGAGATGGTGCGAGGAAGAGGAAGAGGAACAGGAACATGAATAATGGTATGAATCTATGGCTTAAAAAATGGCAGAAGAAATGAGTATGGAAGATGATGAGAAAGATGAATAAATATGACTGAAAAATTAATTTTTCTGGCGAAGAAGAATTGTTGGGGAAGATGACGACGGGTGGGGGTGGGGTCCTCATTTTATATTCATTTTTTCTATTTTTTTTAATATTAATCGATGATTTTCGTCACTAGAAAAGTATTCTTCGGTCAGTTTGGTTCTGGAATCTTATATTAACTCTCAAAACTCTCTTCAGTTTTATCCCAGAAAGGAAGGATGAAGAAGAAGTAGAAAAAAAAGACCAAATTTCTAGAGAAGAAGACATAGTTGGAAAAGAAATAGTCGAAAATTAATTTTCCGGCAAGGAAGGGTCTTTAGGGAAAATGACAATGGGGTGGGGTGGGGTAGGTCCTAGTTTGTGTATTTATTTATTTTTTATTTTTTTATAGTTAAATACACGTGTCCTCGTTTTATTCGTCACTGTGGTATGTGAATTACACGCACCTTTTGCATTTTGCTGTCTACGAATTTTGTGTCTAAATGACACAGTAAAGGCCTAGTTAAAGTGTTCAAATGAAACAAACTTAAAATTGAGTGTTTAAGTGAAAAGAGAGGACAACTTTAAGGGGCTGACGATGTATTTCGCAAAAATATTATGCGTACCTAATGCATTAATCCTTTCAAACATCATGCTTCAAAAGCTTTTATCCATAATATGCTCTAATAAGACCTCCATATATATGATAAAAGGTTGAGCTACAACTCTATAGGAGACAAGAAAAGCATGGAGCACTAATTTCATTATCTTAATTACGTAACCATTTGAATCTAGTACTTTTAACATAAAGTATAAATTTAATATAAAATTTATTAAAATAATAAATAAAAATTCGTAATTTAAAAATATATTATGTTTGCTAAGAGTCTTGAGTGATGAGCTAATAAAGTTTAAATCTTGAATCCTCCCGGCTCCCCTCTTCTGATTAACCATTAAACAAGTGATTATCTTGACTTAATCTTGACCCAAAAGTCAATTAAGTGGACAAGGATCGTCATGACAGCAAAAGCATGCTGTCATCCTCAAATCCCCATTTCTCTTGGCAAAATGGCAGAATCTTATTGGTTGAATTACATTCCAGGCTGGAGCCAGATCGCTTTGAAGGCGTTGGCTCAGACGCAACTCACCGCTCTTTTTAAATTTTGGCCCGCCCTATCAATTGGCTCGCCAAGTGGGGTCCATTTCTGTGTGGGACCCATTAGTGAAAGACCAAAAGTCGAAAACTGAAAAAGGATTAATGTGAAAAGGAGAAGGCTAAAGAGAAACTACTGTGAGCTTTACAGGTAGCGTTGGTTGGACCAACGACCGCCACGTGTAAAATTCTGGTTGCAAGATTTTAGTTCTTAGTCAACCACCATTGTTTCATGCCGAGTTTTTATGAATTCCTCGCCGAGTTGGAGCGTTGACTCAGCTGTAAAGTCTTCTCTTATCCTTACTTTTGTCCTTCTCCTCATTCTCTGTTTTTTTTTGGGTCTCCAACGGGGTGTTAGATATTCGTATTGAACCCGTCTAAATCTATGTTATCCCCGAAAATTTTATATTAAATTAATTTCGAATCGAATCCTGGTTAAGAATAAATTAGTACTTATCACTTCTCGAGAACTCTTTATTGAGCTCATTCTCTTATTATTAATAAAATAAATTTTTCTCATTTAAATTTTTTCCATTTGGAATTTGAGTTCTTTATTGAATGACTTGCTAAAAATATATAGATAGCATTGCAATCATAATTGGCAGAAAAAAACCTGCGTTTATAAGCATTTGATTGGAGAGATTTTAGCTTCTTGTTGATTTTTGGGTTCCGAAATCATTAATTATCCACAAAATAGAAATTGAAGAATAAATCCATGAAAATGAGGTGGTCCTAACACAAAGAGTTTTGCCAATTGTGGTATATATATATTTATTTGGTTAATTAATAATGCAATCTTTAGATGAAATGAAAATGACTTGAGAGGCTATTTTCTAAATTAGGCCCTACACCCCCAAACAACACGTAGAAAAGTTGAATTGGGTGCTCTTCTTAGCATTAATTTCTTTCATTTTTCATTGATTGGATTTGGTGAAAAAGAAAAACATTACTATAACAATCATCTTTTAACTTTTAAATTAGCTAGCATAAATATGAGAAAATACTATTAATAAAGATGGGTATTAAAATTAACGCAGAGAGATGGCTGATAAAAAAAGTAAATAAGTTATCTATAAATTAAAGATAGATTTCATTAATCAATATTTATAAATTTAACAGTGTACATTTTTTTCTTTAAAAATCTTTTCGATCTTAAACACATAAATTATGGAAATTCTTAAGTGCGAATGTGTAATGACCTTAAGCATGCATGATAAGAAAACATGGAATCATGACTTATTATAGCATCTCAATTTATTTATTTAAATAAATGTTTATAACTACTTTTTTAGATACCAAACCAAAAAGAGAATTAAGGAAAAGGAAGAAGTTGATCTTTGTTGTTAAATTTTCTATACGGTATCTATTTAGATCCGATTAATTCGGATTCACCCCAATCTATTCAGGAGAAAAATATTTATTCCCACGATTCGAACCAGAAACTTCTAACGGGAGAGCTTTAATCTTGAAATAAAACTACTCTCTATGTTTATTTTTAATTGTCCATTTTTGACTTTGCACTCCTTTTAAGAAAATTAATGAAGTAGTATATATTTTATAATTTTATTCATAATAGTGATAGAATTTTCAATGAATTGGGAAATGAGTAGTTAATAGTAAAACATGAAAAAAGAATTGTGTTTCTTTTAATTTAATATAATGGATAAGTAAAGATGAAAATGTATTTTTAATATAGTGGATAAGTAAAATGGAACGGAGGAAGTAAATAATAAATAAAAATAACTAATAAGAGGGAGGTTGTGGTATTATTTATGGGGTCTTTTGCATCCGTACCCACTTTTTGTGCCACGTTTTAACTTATATCCGCTTTGTAAAAAAAATGCATCCGTACCCGCTTTTGCGCATAACTTCAGCATGCGGGGCTGAAGTAGCAAAGACAATCACACAAAACTTCAGCATTCTAGTAGACGGGCCTGAAGTAGCTTGCGAACCAGCTCTAGAGCTGAAGTGTTTGTTTGTAAATGGGAACTTCAGCATACGAGGCTGAAGTTCCCCAGTTATAAAGACAAAAATTTCAGCTCTAGAGCTGAAGTTCCCCAGCGAACTTCAGCATACGGGGCTGAAGTTTCCCAGTTATAAAGATAAAAACTTCAGCATATGGGCTGAAGTTCCCCTAGTTATAAAGACAAAAACTTCAGCATACGGGCTGAAGTTCCCCTAGTTACACTGGGAAAGTTTTTTCTTTTGTAAATGGGGAACTTCAACATACGGGGCTGAAGTTCCCAAGTTATAAAGATAACAACTTCAGCATACGGGGTTGAAGTTCCCCGGTTTACAAAGACAAAACTTCAGCTCTAATTGGGGAACTTCAGCCCCGTATGCTGAAGTTGTCTTTATAACTGACGAACTTCAGCTTAACTGGTGAACTTCAGCTCAGCGAGGGAAAGGGAAGCTGAAGTTATTTAAAAAGTGGATACAAGTTAAAAGTTTTTAAAAAAGCGGGTATAGATTAAATGGGAGCGACCAAAAAAGGGGTCCCGCGCAATTTTTACTTATTTATGTGTATAACTATAACATGACACTTACCTGTCTTACTATTGGGCTTTAAATATTTCATGAAACAACGCCTACGCGCCGACTCCAACTTCCTCTTTCCTTTATCTGTAGTCTTGTTTCTTCTGTTCACAAACACAGAAAGAAGAAAGATTTAAGTATTGGAATTGGACAACAACAAAAACAGCGTCATTGTTCCAAGTCATATAAACGACTCGAGAATTGGACTTAATGGGTTGACAAGCTTCTCCTACACGGCAGGGTAGACTTTTCTCTCCTCCCACAAAAGAAAAAGATGAACAAGAAAGGTATTGATAATATTACAAGTAGAGAAATACTAAAGATCTTGTTACACCCAATTTCTTGCTAGGTTCATATATCTCATTTCCCATCTTTGGTCTATAAATTTATGTGAAATGGGTATTATGTAGTCTTCACTTTTCGTTTTGCTGCTGTAAAGGTTTTTTAACTGTGAAAAAAAGGAAGCCATTGTTATATGATCTGGTCACTGCTCTTTACTAGAGTGGACTTCAATTGAATATTCTGTGTGGTTGGGACATAGGTGTGTATGTTTTAGCTCTACTTCCAGTTTTCATATTTGTATATTACTAAGCTGAAATTGATCTTAATAATGAAGCAATTACTTGATACATAGCTCAACAAGTCTTCTAGAAAATGTCAAAGACGCCGAGTGTTGATTTCTTTTTAAAGTTTGTTGATAAACTTTTTTCTGTTTTTCTGGATGCGTTACGGTTACCCTCTGTTCTGTATTTTACCTATTTATGGAAATCAAAATGTTACCTTGTACACTTTCTGGATAATTGCAACATCTTCTTTAATGAAAGATTAGCTACCTCTATTGATCCTTCTGTTGGTGGTGTTGATTGGTCCAAGTTATGGACTATGTATTACTCTGATATTCTTCTTCTTATAGAAATTACGAAGTTTCATCGGTCACTTCTTAGATATTTTCTTTTTGAATTTTGAATCAACAATTTTTGAAATTGAATTACTGTGAGCAGTCCGTGTGATTATTTTTAACAGAAATAGTCATAGTATCCATAATTTATACATTGCTAAGAAAAAGAGTAGCAAGTAGAAGAATGATGCAAGTAATTTCATTTGTCTGATAGTGTTTCATAGTAATATTTGATGTAATATTGTGCTATGTTGCGCGGACCCTCCAAAACAGCTTCCGTGCCCGAGTCGGATACTCCAAAAAAGCACTACTTTTGGAGGATTCTGCACGCACCCATTGATATTTTTGGAGAGTCCGAGCAACATAGATATTGTGTACTTTGCATATATTTCTTGTTCACATTCAAGTAGTTTCAGCTATGGGTGTTACATTATGTGACGGATCTCTGATTCTCTACCACGTCTTGCAGTTTTGGTTGCAGCTAAACAGGAGTGATATGAGTAGTCAAATGAACACTAAAGTTCGGTTGGTTAGATGTCCCAAATGCCAATTGGTTCTTCCAGAGTTAGCAGAGGTTCCTGTCTACAAGTGTGGGGGATGTGGCACAATTCTCCAAGGTAATTATTCTTTTCAATTATATGTACAATTTTATTTGGTAACGGCAGTCTGGTGCACAAAGCTCTCGTTATGTGCTGGGTCCAAGGAAGGGTTAGACCACATTGGGCCAATTGTGTGCGACCGTAGCTTGTTTTTCTGTAAGAGGCTGTTTCCATGGCTTGAATATATGACCTCTGATTCACATGGGGACAACTCTTACATTGCGCCAAGGTTCCTATTCTATTTTAATACATATAGTATCAAAAAAGAAAGAGAGACAAACCAACAAAAAGATCTAGTGCCGCATATTCACCCAGCTCTTCTTTTCTTTTTCATTTTTTTTAAGGGAGGGTGTGTTAGGTTTGCGTTAGGCTTGTTAAAGGAAATGGATTAAGCTCTTATTCTTACAGCTTTACTTTCCAGTTTTTGTGCTAAAAATATAGGAATGAAAACAATTCCTTGGTGATGGAGATCCTTTGCATTTGAGAGTTATGGGTGATACAGTACTCCAATAGAATTAAGTAACAAAATTTTACATGAGTGATTAATTCTCAAAAGTAGATGAGTGATCATGGTTTAAGTTGAAATGACTTCCTGACAAGTTTTATCTTGGATGCAGCTAAGAATAGGAAAAGAGCTCCGATAAAGAACAACGGACTTGATCAGAAGGAAATAAGCAGCGCAAGTGAAGAAGCTTCTCCTCCTTCGAATGGAGATGCTTCACTGAACGAGTGGAAGCAATCCGATCAAGGGGATGCTGAAGACTGTAACAAGGATCTACCTCGACAGATAAATTTCACTGATGAGCTTCCGAGCTCTTCTGGGCCTACCTGTCTTGAGAATGAAGATCCTTTATCCAAATCTGACGAACATAAAAGAGATGAACACAGTTGTGCTTTGGACGAAAAGACAGAACGATATGAACATCAAAAGGAGTTCTCAGGAGGAGAAAACTTCTCCAATAGACTTTCTAGCTCAGATCAACTTACTTGTCATGAATCGGGAAGTTCAGTCATTGGCACCAGAGAAGATGCAGAAGGTTCAGCCGTTGAAGATAGAGAGCAACTGGAGCAGGATAAAGACACTGGATGTCCAACACCTGAAACCAAACAAGATGCCGAAGGTTTAGCCCTTGAAGTGACGGAACAACTGGAACTGGAAGAAGACAACTTCCTTGTGGATCACTGTGCTGTAAATGATCAAAATGAAAGTGGAGTTAACCGAAAGAGGCTTAACTCCCTGAGTTCTACTTACTTCGAATGTATCAATCACAGCAGTGAAGTATCTCTTGAAGATGGAACTGAAAACAAATCTCTCGTGGAACAAAGGACTGGAAGGAGTCAAAATGATTTCCAAGGTCACTATGCAGAACCTTCAGAAAATGTAAGATATGCCAACGAAACCTCTTTATCTACTGAGATAGCCCGTAATGACATCGAGAAGCAGTTATCTGTAGGCTCTGACATGTACCAAAGTCTTTTGAATGAAAGCATCATATCAGAAACTTTGATGTCTACTGATCATGAGCAGTTAGAGCAATTTCAAAAAGAGATTCCATCAGGTTTTGATCGTATTAGCTCTATGGATACGTTAGAAAATTCTCCTTTTAATCTCAGAAGTATGATCAAATCTCCAACACACAGAAGTTACTATGCTTACGATGGCAGTGCATCTTCATGTGATGGGGATGATCATTTACCTAATCAGTTCCATCAGCAACCTGAAAGAAACTTTAGCTCTAGTGAGTTTCATTTGGATGATAGATGCCGAGTAAACAACACAATGAGCAGCGAGTCAAAGATGCAGAATGCGATGAACTTTTCCACATTACCAGGAAGGAGACATCATGCTACAGAAGGCAGCAACTGGAGTCATGACAAATGGCCTCTGTCTAGGAAACGTGGTCAGGCCTCCGGAAGTAGGATGACATTGGTCAAGGATGAGCAAACCGCAGCATTTCCGTTTATTTCAACCGGTTCTCACACAGGACATAAGCATGGAAACCCTTCAAATTATCGGAATAATGTGGCCCACAATTCTAGTCTTCATCCATCCGGAATTCCCTCAAATTCAGAACCAGACAAAATAGAATTGTTGAGAATGGTGTATGAACTTGAAGATCAATTGCGCCAGACACGCATTACTAAAAGTATGACCAACAGACGGTTTTCTGCAGAGGTAAACAGGGCTGAAGAGTATACCCCCTTATACTATGATCAGTTTTTGGCAGATGGTGAAGTAAGTGCTGATTTAAACTATTCGAGATATCCTGTAAGATGCAGTCATGGAAAAGGCTGGCTGCAACAACGTAAAAGCTCAAGAATACCTTTTTCTGCAGAGGCTGCACATTACAGGCACCAAGCCGATTGCTTGTGTTTACACTGCTCCCCTCAGGTCCGCCATAGCTCAGCACAGTTGCATCCTTCAGTTTGCTATAACAAAGGTCGTCGGGTTGCCTATTCCAACTGTAACTGTTGCAATCACCTCGAGTCTGATTCTTCAAGTCCTCAGCATTACTCAAGCTCTGAGTATTCCCGATGGGACCATGAGATAAAATCTGATGATAGGAGGCACAAAGATCATGAGATGAAGAAACTATACCTGCGAGAAAAATACTCAAAGATGCGTCATCTCCGACCAGTAGCTGGTGGAGCACCAATAATTGCTTGTTACTATTGCACCGAGCTCCTACAGCTGCCTGCGGACTTTCTTTTTTCCAAAAGGAGATGCCATCAGCTTAGATGCAATTCTTGTAGAAAGGTTTTGAAGTTTTCTCTCCAAAACCAAACACATGTAGTCCCATTCTATGCTGAGGCTTTAGCTCCTCCACCAAGTGAGGTTGATGACAACACTGATGCCATTGATCAACAGAATCTGGCATCTGCATATCATCTTAATTCTTGTCCCCATACTGAACCAATATCGTGTTCTGATGATTTGGGACCGTCTTTCTGCAGAAGTTGCTCTACTGAAGGGGAGTCTTCATTACCTCCAATTCAACCTCTTGTAAGGAAATCTTTCAACAGAGAGATATCCGCTAGCAGTTCAGATAGAAAAATGAAATCTGTTCTGAGGGAAGCTCACAGGGAATCACCAGGGCGTTTGGCTAGCATGTCTATGTGGGGAAAAGGAACTTCAGAAATTGAGGAAGTTCAACCACCTGGAGGCTCTCCTCTTCATCGGCTTATGGGTTATTCTTCGCCCAGTGAGGTCATACATTGGTGACTGGCTCAACTTTCAGGAAATGAACCAAGAATCAAAAAGAAAGATGCAGGTCATTAGGCAACAAAGTGCAAAAGATCCAGCAATTTTTGTTAGATACTTAAACGTGAAGGGGTTTTCTTGGAATAGATTTCTCGGTGCCAAAGATATACCTACAGAAGATGTTGAAACACAAACAATATTCCATTTAGGTTCATCCGTGTGAATATCCTGAGCAAGGAGATGTCCTATATCATTTTTCTCTTCTTTTTTTTTTCATTTTCCACATTATGTACAGGTGAATCAAAATGGCAGCTTGTAGGTTATATAGCAATTTGAGGTGTTCATGATAGAGGAGTCGTATACTTTTGGATTTCCAGTTATTTGTGTGATGTAGAATAAGAACATATTCCTTAGTCTTTTTACTTAAGTTCTTTTGTTTTTAAGATTGCTTTATGTTATTCTTCTCCACTCCTCGCCTTATTCCTTTTTTAACTACAAAATGAGCTTGCACGGACTTGCTGGTTTGGCGCTTTCATCCTCTCTTTCAGTACACCAAGACTTGCTGTTTGGATGTGAATTAGTTGGTTGCAGTTTGTCTCGTCTGTAATTAATGTCCTTGCTGCAAAGAACCGAAGGACCTTAATATAGAACAACTGACAACCGTTAACTGTCCGTTGAAAAGATTAAAATGTTTAAAGTTGATCAGTGACAGTAGTGTCTCAAGTAATAGGCTTCTGTCATCCCCAAATAGATTTACACCATGCTATGATAGATTGGCAGTAAATAAAACTTCCTTCTCTTCCCACAAATATGGGATCCACATCAACCAACATCATACTTAAGAAAATATGATAGATACAATTATTTTGTCCTCTATTGTGTAAAGTTGGTGTCAATGTTTGGTATTATATACAGTATACTAGAAAATCTCAGGACATGCAGCAATTTCTTGGTGCGACTAAGGATCCTCATTGGTATATGTTCCTTTGTCTTCTATCAGAGACAAGCTTGATCCTCTGATCTCGGTACATGTTCATATTTGGAGCTAACAATCTGGTGTATCGGTCAAAATAGAGAAGTTGCTTCAACAGAAGTGCAAACTCACGAGGAAATTTCAATCCGTAAGATTCACTAACTCTAACCTGCAAATATTGAAGATAATGGATAAGAAAATAAGCTTTACAAGGACTAGGAAGGAAATAACAGCAAAAAAGTTTCTAAAATAAGAAATGAAACTGTTTTTGGCTGCATTAATTTGACATTTGGCATGGGAGAAATGATAAACTTTTCATTTCACGTCTAATCAACTTAGTACTAGGACGTTCTTGAGTACCAGAGAAAGAAGAAAAAATAGGAGGTATTTATACTTCTAGACATACGGGAGTTCCATGATTTTTATTTAATCATGCGAACTTAAGACCAAACAGAAAAGTGAAAGGGTGTCTGACTTTAGTTATGTCATCATTTTGAAGCACAATGCCACAAGTACAGAAAAGAATATGTATAGTTTAATACTAGATCTAAAACTACTTTACCACGTCCACGAATAGAGCATTCATCTGCCTCTCATCAAATACTACATTGGCAGCGACAGCGGTTGCATTTGTATTTGTGTCCCTTGCAGCAGCAACAATGATTTCTGTATCTAAATCCTGTGTAAAAACAACAAAATGGGTCAGAAAATTAAGCCCAGACCAATAAAATCAAGATTTTGTAGCGAATTTGTGGTTCCCCAGGCTGGAGAGTTGCCTAGAATGAAGACAATATCAATGACTTAACATCCAAGACTAATAACTTCTATTTCCCAGAAGAGCTTCCTCTCTCTTATCCTTTTACTTGTCTAGGATTTCTAACAAAGAGAGTTCTATAACAAGACATCCATCCTATCTGAACCCAGGACAAGCATACGCAGGAACCTTAAAAGCAGACAAGTCAAACAGCAGTATCTAAGAATTTATACTGGATGTTATATTTTACCTGAATTGTTAAAAATATTTTCTCCAAGTCACTCGCAAAAGCCTTTGAGTCCACATCCTTTCCAGTAGCACCCATGTCAATTAGAGCAGATGCCATCGACTCATAATCTTCAATTGCTATAGATTGCAAAAATACTTCCATAGCAGCCCATGTCTTTGGAGATATACGACCAACAATTCCTGCATCGCAAATCCTTATGTTTTTAAATATTGTTCCATTTGATTGGAAAAGATGTTAATAGGAAAGTTCTAACTCAATGGCATGTCCATTTTCAATATTTAACTTAAATTTGGCGTGCCCATACCCCAACCATAGGAAAAATTAATGTAGATTCAGAAGATGATTGAGATAAGTGGTTAAATAAATCAAACTAGGAGCTAATAAGAAACTACTGGGAAACTAGAACTAAATAACCTATTAAAGCTTGATCAGGAAAGAGACACAACGCAAGTTTTCTGAATCCCTAATTAAGGAAGAACATACGACAACGGTCAGCAGTTTCTCAATCAGCAAATGAGTTAGAAATTGCTTTGCTGTCCAAGTTGATAATTATTTGCAGCAAATGTTGGTGCTCCTAAGACTGCATTTCATTTATAGAGATATAAGCTTTTACAAAACATAACGTAGAAAACTAATATAGTAAGAACTTTGTGCAAAAATGGGTGTGTTGCTACATGACAATTTAACGCAATTATCCACTTAACTAAGCAGAATATCCGCTAGGTCATAAGTTCTATTTCTAATGCATTTTCCTTCTAGCTTTTATCTGACAACTATTCTCTTGCACTTTCTTTTAAATGATTCTCACGATGGCCTTGGGCTCAGATAAAAAGAAAGAATTATATATACTAGGAAGAAACACATAAAATTATGAAGTAGCTGACAACTTTTGCCCAACTTAGTAGCCAAAAATGCCCAAAAGAAGGAAGGAAAGAGAAAAGATGTGTGGGTACCGAAGTCAAGGAACCCAATACGTCCATCACGTAGTTGCCACAAATTGCCAGCATGTACATCTGCATGGAAGGATTCACAGGCGAGCAGACTTCCAAACCTACATACGAGCCAAAGAAATCAAACTCTACTGGTCAGAGTAAACGAACAAAAAAGCCAAACAGACTAAAACAAGACCAGAAGTCTTACCAAACATTTAGGGCAGTAATAAGACTGGTCTCAGGACTAGAAACCAGTGACTTAATAGAGTCTAAGTCCGTCAAAGGAACTCCATATAGCCTCTCCATTGTCAGAACACGCTTACTACTACATTGAGGGTAGACTTTTGGAGCAGTGGCCTGCTTAGTAAGTCCCATGGCTTCTAAATACCTCCTGAATGACTCAACATTTGAAGCCTCCTTCTTGAAGTCAACTTCTTCTAGCATTGATTCTCGTATGTCTTTGACAATAGCAACCTGTATAAAAGTTGCATGTTAGGAAACAAAAGCCTGACGCCATTGCTTTGGGGCGGGATGGTGAGGAAGAGTGAGACAAATACAAAAGCAAAAATGTTATTTCTACGGAAACATGCTCCAGTATCCACAAGTTCACAACAACTAGTCACCAAAATTGAAATAGAGCAGCAATAGATAACAATTAGAAACACCAAAAGTATGATTTGAAAAATAGTATAAAAGAGATAGATGCAACAGAAACATAACTTCAACCGATCTGGAAAATCTATAAAATGTTGCAATCTGACAATGTATAGTCCGAATAATGAGCTAAAAGGATTTAAATTGGGCAGGTTTAAATTTGAGTTATGAAGCCAGAGATGCCCAATGCTTTAGTTTAAGAAGCTTTGCCAGAAAGTAGTATATGTGTTTCAAGAACCACTGCTCCAATGTCTCAAAGATGGTTGCAGGGGAGTGCTTCTTAAGAATAAGTTTTATGTATTCATCAAAAGATAACTGGAGTAGAAATCCTAGAGGAAAAAATAGTCATATCAGCAGTCACAGTAAATTTTAAAAACTTATATGCACTATTATACCAGAGATGCACGGCTTAGATCAGGACTCAAAAACTCCAGGATACGTGCCACAATGTACACAAAGTTCAGATCTGCTACTAAAATATCTTCGATTCCAGGTTTCAAAACCTTTATCACTACATCCTCTCCTGTGCCTCTTATTCTTGCACCATGCACCTGGAAAAATTATCATAGTCGGGCCATTTAAGAGATCAAATGATAAGACATTTGTAAGAAGGGAATCATCAAATGTAACAACATGCAAGATACTGAAGGAAAAAAATCATGAACCTGAGCAATTGATGCAGAGGCAAGTGGTGTGGGATCAATATACTCAAACACGGTATCAATTGGTCTGCCTAGTTCCTCACGCAAGATTGTTTGTATCTCTTCAAAAGGAACTGCAGGAGCCCTGTCAAAACAGTACTGGAATTCTTGAACATACTCTGGTGGAAACAACGTGGGTGCGGATGCAATAAACTGCAAATGGTATGATAATATGTTAAAATTATAAGCCGTGTGTCATAGTCATGTAAATGAAAGAGCATGACAATACGTGAGTGAGTGTAATTTCATTAAAGGAATAACTTTAGCATCGTTATAAAAATAACGAAGGCACACCCAGAGAGAGAGAGAGAGAGAGAGCTAACTTTTTACATCACAAGGACCTCATTAAAGAAATGTTCAGTTGCAATAAACACTTCTCACCTCAAAGGGAATTAAGATGATCTTTGTGTCATGCTTACCTGACCTAATTTGATATAAGTTGCACCCATGCGTTCAAACAATTTCCTCAAATATAGGGGAGATAATAGCCCAAGCTGCAGCTGAGTTGGTAGTCCCGTGGATGAATTTGCTGTCTAAAAAGTAAAAAAAAATTAAATTTAAAAAAATGGCACCCGTTAAGAGTCTAAATCTATGGAGAACTTAGTGAATTAGATTATTGGAAAAGACAAGTCAAAGAGAACAAGCAAATTTGCTTTTTTTCTTTTTGTTGTGGAGATATCTGGTAACTCTAAAACAAACCCCCAGCAAATTCAGTAAATAACATTTGGATGTCCTCTGACCAGTGGGATAAGTCCAAGGTAACGCCACCAAAATCTGGAAACCGTAAGCTTTTCTTCAAAATATTAGGTAAAAGTTGCCGATTGTTGTGGGTTCTAAATAAGCCTGGTTTTGAAAGCTGAAAGAGTTTGACTAATGAAGCTTCGCAATAGAAATGAATACCACTAGAGCTGGTATATGATTTTACCACGCTTCCAAAAGTACATTTCATAAATTAAAAAATAATTTAGTTCAGAACATCATGCACCCTAATGAGACTTGAGAAACAGCAACATTAAAGACAAAAAAAAACATCATAAAATCTTTTTACTAATTACTTATATTAAAATGTTTTTATAAACAATTAGGGCAGAGTATAAGCGCTTATCAGCTGTTACCTTAGATACATCTTGCAGCCACTCGGTGCCTACTCCAACTACAGCTTGGACACCCTGAGCTAGCCTTAAGGCTCCACGAGGACCTGTGCTTAAAGATGTTTGGACAATATCCTCCACAAGTTTGGGCAAGTTCTCTAGACGATCTATCAGATAAGAAAAAGAAACAGTTTGAATTAAGCTCATCAATGAGAGAAAATACCAAATTATACAGGCTACTTCAGAATATTTCAAATGCAAAAGCATCTTCCAAATGCTTGCTATCCTCATAGCCTATAAGAATGATGCCAAATTGAATATGTGCCCTTCCAGGGATAGGGGTAAGGTTGCGTACATTTTATCCTCCCAAGACCCCACTCATGGGGAACTACTGGATTTGTTGTTGTTGTTATTGTAATAAATGTGCCAAAATAAAAACTCAGAACAATCCCAAACAAAAGGCATTAGGACTGTGTACTGCAAACTAATACAATAAAGAGGCAAAGTTCCATATACTGTATTCTTATTTGAGTAATTTTTTTTATGATAAAGCATAATCCAAATCACAAACTGATCAAGAAACACAAGAAGCCGCAATTGTAATCTGCTCTTTTACATAAGTTATGTCCCTATTATAAGGATTCCAGCAGCTGCATACATAAAAATAAAGATAGAAACTTAATTTTTGAGAGTCTGCTATGAACAATTGGGCCAAATTCACAGCTTATAAAATGAAATAGGGAAGAACCAACCTTGAAGACGAGTAGTGAATAAATCCTGAGCCTGTGAATAACGAGCATAAATTCGCAAAACATTGGGACGATGATTCCCATAATAACCAATGTTTCTTGATCTTACAATTGGCAACTGCAACAAAACTTGGAATTTTTATTTTCAGGCAAAATCTTGAGGATACCCACACCACATAGTAAAAGGAGCAAACCTGAGAGTGAGGAAGCAATGGTAAGCGGCCATGAGAGACGCCCCTTAACACTGTAACTACTGCCATTTCTCCTTTTTCACTCTTACACAATTCTATCTTATTTAAGTAATTTATTACTACGGGAAAACGAACAAAGCTGAATAGAGAAAATCAAGAAAATAAGAAAATACAAATTCTTATGGTTTTGCTCGATTACGTCTTGTAAAAATCTTGGTAAACAGTGAAAGAGAGGAGGCCACGTAGCAATCTGCTCATAGGTTTAAGTTAACACCTGACTTTTGTTTTCTCTATCGGTCCACTTTTTTGTTCGGTACCCAGGACAGGGGTGGGCGTTCGGCGGTTCGAATTGTGTGTGAAAATTTCATTTGGATTTTCCAGAATTGAAGAAATGATAATCCAATTAAGTTCGAACTTTTTAAGTTTGATTTTAAATTAATTAGTTTATATATTTTAGATTTTCGGTTTTGACGTAATATGGTGAGATATTTTTTTTTACAAAAATAAATATCCAAATGATATACTTACGTTAAATTAATTATCTGAAAAGTTTCTCATTCTCAAATGAGTATAATAGAGACATTACTACCGGCAATAGTAAGTAGAAATAAGAAAAATAATGTCCAAATAGAAAGTATTCTCGTAGTAACTTAGTAACTAATATTGAATATATGAGACAATATTTAATAGGTAGGGTGTTGGACTTATTACTATTAATATATGTATAATGGACTAAATATAAAGTATAAGAATTTTAGATTTTCTGATATCCAAAAAATCGAAATACAAAATCCAACATCCAATTCGAAATCCAAAAAATTTAAAAATTAAATTCAAAATCTAATCCGTAATCCGAAAATCCAAACCAAAAATCCGAAAAATTCAAATTTCGATTTAGATTTCTGGTGCCCAAACTATGCCCACCCCTACCCAGGGGTGTTTCCTGTTGAAAATTGGTTCAATTTTTACCTAAAAAAGGTTGTGTCAATTTGTTAAAATACAGAAACCAAATCAAACTAAATTGGACTTGTTTCAGTTTTGTCGCATATTTCAGTGTTTTTTTTTTTTTTTTTCAAATGAAATTTAAATTCAATTCATTTAACATACTGGATTTAAAAGATAAAATTTCTCATATATTACCACTTCTTGATAAGAGGGAATACAAGTACCTTAAGGTCAACATGCATGCATGTCAAAATAAAGGTATTTTTGTAATTTCAATAAAACATAGCAATACGATCGGCGGGAAAAAAGTCTACTATAGCTACTGCATAAAAGTTTTAGTACTTTGACAAAACTACCCCTTACTTATCATCAACCAGTAGCACAACCTTCTGATAAGTGTCAACTCTCTGTCCATTTGTCATGCTAATTGATGTCATGCTAATTGATGTCATGCTAATTATAGTTTCTTCCTTTTCTTCTTTTTAAAAGTTAAATATAGTTTAATATATTTGTAGTATAATTTATTTTGTTGTTTTGTCATATTACTACATTGATATTTTTATTTAATTTTGTGGCTATTTCTATATCAACTTTCATTTTTAATTTTAATTACATAACATAAAAAACATTCTTTACTGTTGGTATTTGGATAAAATTTGATTAAAGTTGAAAAATTAAATTAATTGAAGTTGAAGTTGAAGTTGAAAAAATATATATTTGAAGTTAACGTTATGTTTTGATATGAATTCTACTTGTAAAGAAGAAGTTAAATAATTATAAGTGAAAATCTTTATCTAAGTAGTTCTGTCTCATCCATTAAGCTAAAAATTGCTTGTTCAAACTTTATGTGATTTCTTAAGATATTAATATTTACTATTTTCTCTAAAAAAAGTATTCAACAATTGTAATTTTGTTGTTAACATTTGGACAATATTATATGACAATATTAGATAAATATAGAGTTCAAAATTTGATTAGCGTGCAATGCAAAGTAATTACACAATTTGACATGATTCTTTGCATATGAAATTACTTAGTTAATATAAAATTAAGAGTAATTAAAATGAGGTCATACACTCCATTGCTATGTGTGCAGCACTAAATAGAGATATTGCATGTTATGATTTATTGTGGATTTCTTTTTTTTTGAGTTTAACTGGTTAGCTTGTATCATACTTGAAATTTTTAGTTGAAAATTAAAGTCTTATCCGTCCAAACTATTTTTTTTTTAAAATATGTTATTTTTTATTTTTTATTTGCAAACACTTCAATTTTCAATAGTCAAAATGATAACCAAGTCCTCCATAAGATCAAACAGTAGGTCACATGTCATCACTTATATACACGTATCAACTTTCGTGTAAAATCAAAAGAAACAATAAAAGTAACGCTGGATAACTTAATGAAGCAGCTACAGTAAATTATATGTGGCAACCAACGAGAAAGCAAAGCTAGAGCAGACGATCCCAAAAATAGTAAAACTATCAAATATTACACTATATAATGTCAATTACAATTTGATCAGTTCAAATATTATTAGTACCCTAATCTCATTTCTTCCACCGAAGTTGGATTTTTACTATACTATGCAAAAATAATTGAAAAGCCCTTAATAGTTTACCACTCTTAACATAGTTATTCTTTAGTGATACTATTTATTAAAAAGGTGCAACCTAATGTCACATTGTTTCCGGTGTACTATTGTCACGATCTCAAATCCACTAGTCGGGATGACACCTAACACAACCCGCTAGGTAAGCCAACTAATAATTATCAAATTTCAATGATATTAACAAGACAATTAAACAGAAGTAATTTATTAAATTCTATACATTTTCCAAGGACTGGTAGTACAATTCATGAGCTTCTAAGAATAGAGTTTACAAAGCGAAAATGAAATAAGTACATAGTCTATTTGAAAAATACATAAACAGAGCTTTATAGACCTAAAGCTACCACGAGCAACAGGCAGCTTCAACCGGAATGCAAGTACATCTTCAATCCATCTTTCATCGAATACAGCAACCTCAACAGCCAACATCTGCACGCAATGTGCAGAAGTGTAGTATCAGTACAACCGACCCCATGTACTGAGTAAGTAACAAACCTAATCTTAGGTTGAAAGCAGTGACGAGTTAACACTAGGTCGGGTCCAATACCAATATCTTACTAACAGTTCATAACAAACATAATACAAGTACAAAAGAGGTATCTTTGAAGTAAAAATGCTCCGCTCGTTCGCAGTTCCAGAAAATGGTCATGCTTTTCAAGTATCTCAGTGAAAACCCCAAATCTCTTTACCAAAGATGTCAAAAATACGAGTAAGTTCGAAAACTGTAATTTTTCAAATATCTTTTCCACAATAAATAAAAAAATATGTCATTTTCTTTCCAAATAACAAGTATAAAATACATCTCTATGCCCACATGTCAATGTGTATAATAAGTCATGAATGACGTGATACCGTATAACATGAAGAAAAATGCATCTTCATACCTGTATGTCATGTGTGCATGCAAATGCCATGCATCTAGGAGATGAATCATGTACTCACACTCTCAGAGTACTCAATCTCACTGTTTCACACTTTCCACTTATCATGCTCAACCACTCGGTACTGTATATGTGGCCTATACGGCCCAGGGAAGATCTATCCCGGAATATATACATCACAAACCATAAGTCACTCAGTACCGAGGAAAGGCCAATCCTGCCCTATGGAAAAGATCCATATCCAGGTATATAAATGCTTCAGACAAGATCCATGTCCAGGGAAGATACATCCCTCAAAAAGTCAACCGCGCTCACTGGGGGTGTATAGACTCCGGAAGGGCTCCTACAACTCAAGCGCTATCATAAGCCAGATCCAGGCATAAATTAATATAACATGCCGCTGCGTGCAGCCCGATCCCCTAATTGTCACTCATAATCAGGCTCCCATCCTCACTCAGCGATCAATCTCTCCAATCTCACTCACGGGTTCACAATGTCATGAAATTAGCCCGACAACAATGATATGATGTATCAATAACAATATTGAGACTGGGATATGATATGAATGCATGAATATGACTGAGTACAAAATACCAATGAAAGCAGTAAGATGACAACAAGAAACGACCACTATGGGTCCCAGCAAAATCGGCATAAAGCCTAAACATGATATTTAGCATGATTGACAGCTCAATTACTTTATCACATGGTGAAAACGCAGATATCAACATAATAGGTCCATTATACAGTGTCGTGTAAAACAACAGAGTCCCAATTCATAGGGTACACGCCCGTCACCTAGCATGTGCGTCACCTCAATACTAATCACATAACACGTAATATGGGGTTTCATACCCTCAGCACTAAGTTTAGAAGAGTTACTTACCTTGAACGAGCCAATACCAATGTCGATCAAGCCAAGAGATGCTCCAAATATGCTATCCCGCACGTTCCAACCTCCGAACAGCTCGAAACTAACCAACAATAATTCAAATACATCAAAAAATGCTATAGGAATCAATCCCGATCGTAAAAAATCAAATCTTGAATCAAACCCGAAATCTGCCCAAAATCCCAACCCGGGCCTGCACCTCGGAACCCGACAAAACTCATAAAATACAACAACCCATTCAACTACGAGTCCAACCATACTAGTTTCACTCAATTCTAGCTCCAACTCGATTTTCAAAACTCAAAAATTCGTATAATGAAACTTTAGGCCAAACCCCCCCCCCCCCC
>ML428967.1:21362-32243 GCA_005239525.1 Nicotiana knightiana | reverse complement strand
GGGAGGGAGGGGGGAAAATGTGGGGGAGGGAAGTGGGGGAGAGGAAGAAGTACATGAAACATGAGAATTTTGAGAAAGATAGGTTAAGAAGAGTAGCACAAAAAAATATTTTCCTAAAAATATTTTGATACTCTCTAACCAAACACTAAAAAATATTTTCCGGAAAAAGTTTTTCACTCACCAACCAAACAAGGAAAAATAAGTGATAGAACCACTCATTTTCCAGGAAGACATTTTCATGGAAAACGTTTTCCTTCATACCAAACACACCCTAAGCCTCAAAGATATTCTCAACTAGTATGTGTCACCTATAACGATTTTTCTCTTTTGTTGGGTTGTATCTTTCAGCTAAGTGTGCATTGATTCCAAGGATTTGTAGGTCTTTCGAGATAACTTTCTTCCATGAGATTTTAGGCATACACATAGTTCCACGCGTTCCTTGCCATAGTTTCACACATACAAACTGGTGCATATGTAGGCCGACGCATGAAATAACCAAACCATCTCAAGCGATTTTCTCTCATATTATCTTCAATATGTGTTACTTGCACCTTCTGGTGAATGCGACCACTTTTTATTTTATGTAATATTGTGTGATCGCACATCCATCTTAGCATTCACATTTATGCAAAAATCATCTTATGAGGATACGATAAACTTTAGCAGGGCAACATTCATTGCGTATAACATATTTGGACTTATAATTGTTCTATAGAATTTACCTTTCACCTTGGTAGGAATCCTTCTATCACATAACACTTCAATAGCTGTAACGACCCGATCGGTCATTTTGAGAATTTAAGCTCCGTTCGGTGGAATAAGGCCTTGAGCAACTTCACATTACGTATATCGACCTGCGTGCATGATTGGATTCAATTACCGGATGATTCAGAGTCGAATTGGAAGAAGGATTCTAGTTTTGGAAACTTAAGCGGTGAGAATTTGACTGAAATTTGACTCTTTGTGTAAATGGCTCCTGAATGAGTTTTGGATGATGTCAGCAGCTTCATATGGTGAATTTGGACTTAGGTGTGCATCTGGATTTGGATGTCTGTAGGGTAATTTGAGGAATTTCGGCGAAAGGTGAAGTTCGAAAGTGGAAAGGTTTGACCAATGGTTGACTTTGGTGATACCGGGGTCGGAATGCGATTCCGAGAGTTAGAACAGCTCCATTATGTCAATTGGTACTTGTCTACAAATTTGGCGTTATTCCTGGTTGAATTGATAGGTTTTGGCAGGAGTTTTAGAAGTTAGAAGATTTGAAAGTTCATAAGCTCGATTCATAGTGTGATTCGTAGTTTCGTCGTGGTTTGATGTGATTTGAGACCTCGAGCGGATCCGTATTAGGGTATAGAACTTCTTGGTATGGTTGGATGGGGTCCCGGGGGCCCCGGGTGTGTTTCAGACGAGTTGCGGATGATTTCCATGGTTTTGGAGAGGCTGAGTTCTGGTGTAATCGCAGATGCAGACCCTGGGCGCAGGTGCGATGGTCGCAGGTGCGAAGGAGGAGGCGCAGGTGAGAGAAGAAATGGATCGGGAAGTCTCCACAGATGCGGAGAATTGGTGCGTACATGCGGCCCCGCAGAAGCAGATATTTGGGCGCAGAAGCGAGAGGGAGCGCATGTGTGGTTAGTCATGCGCACCTGCGATTGCGCAAAAGCGGCTATTTTTGTCGCAGGTGCGGTCACGCCTGGGCAGAGAGTTTATATTCAAGGTTTGCCATTTTCTCCGTATTTTGACTTGTAGAGCTTGGTCTTGAGTAATTCTAGGTGGGTTTTTCAAGAAATTCGATTGTGTAAATGTTCTTCACCTAGTATTTAATGTATTCCATGAATTTATCTTCAATTCTATCATTAGATTTGTGTTTTGGGTTGAGGAAAATGTTGGTTTTTGAAGAAAATTTCTAAAATGAAAAATCATGATTTGAGGGACGAAATGGTATCAGAATTTGATAATTTTTGTATGGTTGAACTCATATTGGAATGGGTATTCGGATTTTTGTTAAATCTGTCAGGTTCCGAAGTGCGGGCCCATAGGTCAACTTTTGGATCGATTTTTGGATTTTGTTAAAAATTTAGACTTTATGATCCAGAATAGTTTCTTATAAGTTTTATGTGTGTTTTCAAGTTATTTTAGTTGGATTTGAGCCGTCCGGAGGTTTATTCACCCGAGGAGTTCATTTTAGAGTACCGGGTTGTAGTCTTTGAGGTAAGTATCTTGCCTAACCTTGTCCGGGGGAATTACCCCTTAGGGCTTGAGTCTTCTATTTTGATTGTAGTCCTTGTACGCGAGGTGACGAGTGCGTGCTCAGACTTATTTGTGGGAAGTTGGCCTTTAAAAGGTTCTTAGGTCCTTATATTCACCGTGTACGAGTTGTTCTTAATACGTTTGAGTTCATATTCGCTAGTTTCACCTCTACATGCTTTGATTAGAGATAATTGCTTTAGGATTCACTCCTACTATCTATTTGACCCTTATTTGACTTAACTAAAGAGTTTACCTCTTCTATCGTCATGCTATATTGTCATAACTACTTATCTTTAATTGAAATTATTATCTCATCCTATAATTGTTTAATCTTAATTGGAGTTAAAATTATCTTTGCTGCTTACTCTTATTTGAATTGTTGAATATCCCTCGTAATTGCTCAACCTCAAAAGGAGTTTAGATAACATATATCTTAGTTGACTTACCTTTATTTAGAATTATTTGACTCATGTTGGCTTCTTATTGTTGACTTGAATATTGTGGAATCATTGCTACGTTTTTGTTTTCCCTTGTTAAGTTATTCTCCTTGCGCCTAGCATTCTTTACTGTGGTTATTCCTTGTGAATGATTTCTACCATTCTTAGTGATTTAAAAGTCTAGAGTTTATTTACTCGTCGTACTTTGCATTACTGTCATTGTTGCTTTGTACTTGTTGTGGTGATGTACGAGGTTTCTGTCGTGCTATAGTCGTTATCTCCGTTGGTTGCGCTGCATTTTTAAATTGGGACTACGGAAAGATATTCTGGGAGATCCCCCTGCACTGCATATTTACTTTAAACCTAAGGACGTATTCCGGGAGATCCCCCAGCACTGCATATTTACTTGTGGACTATGGACGTATTACGAGAGATCCCCGCATTGTATATTTATTTTGGGACTACGGACGTATTCCGGGAGATCCCCCTGTACTGCATATTTAGTTTGGGACTACAGACGTATTCTGGGAGATCCCCCTGTACTACGTATTTATTTTGGGACTACTGACGTATTCCAGGAGATCCCCCTGTACTACATTGATAATTCGGGACTACGTGACAGTATCCTGGTAGATTTTCCATGTTGTTATATCTGTGTTCGGAGCATCTAATCTTCTATGCTTAGGTCTCACATGGTGACTTATACTTGAAGGATATTTATTTGAAAAGCTTATATTTGAAAAGTATCGATCCTGAAAGAACTATGTTTAGAGGATATTTATTTGAAAGGCTTATATTTGAAAAGTATTGATCTTGAAAGAACTATGTTTGAAGGATACTTATTTGGAAAGCTAATATTTGAAAAGTATTGATCTTGGAAGAAATATGTTTGAAGGATATTTATTTGAAAAGCTTATATTTGAAAAGTATTGATCTTGGAAGAAATATGTTTGAAGGATATTTATTTGAAAAGTTTATATTTGAAAAGTATATATCTTGAAAGAACTATGTTTGAAAGTTATTTATTTGAAGGAAGTATATTTCAAAAAGAATTTCTTATTGGAAAGGATTTTATTCTAAAGACCTCAATTTAAAAACTTACGGGTGAAAGTTTACACTTGCAGGATTTGATTAATTTATTGGGGTTTGTTGGCTAAGACCTGAAGTAAAAATTATTGCAGTTGCTGAGTTACTACTTGCCTTTACTGTATCGGGATTTTTTTATTTGGGCTGTGTTTTCGTTTATTCTTCTGTGTCTTATTATCGTGTTCCACTATTACTTGTTGTTTTTCCTTCCTTACTGCAGTTGCTAGGTTTTTAGCCATGTCGCGTAGTCTTGGATAGATATCATGTTTTGTCATTCCTATACTTATGTTGCTCAGTTTATTATACCAGTGAGTGTCTTGACTAGTCCTCGTCACTACTTCATCGAGGTTAGTCTTGTTACTTATCGGGCATCGCTGTGGTGTGCTCATGCTACACTTCCGCACATTTTGTGCAGATCCAGGTATTGATCGTTAGTAGCTGTGCGAATTCTTGCTGAGGAGACTCAAGGTAAACCTGCCGCTGCGTTCGCAGGCTTTGGAGTCACCTTCTTACTTTGTATTCAACTGTTTTTACTCATTCCAAACAATTGTATTTAAAAGTTGTAGTAACTCTGTAGAGCTTTTGACTTGTACTACCGGTTTTTGGGAAATTTGTAAACTCTGTAAAGACTTCTATATCGAGGCTGTTAGATTTCCTTTATTATTGTTGTTATTCACTAAATGTTAGGCTTACCTAGTCCCTAAGACAAGGTCCCATCACGATGCCTAATGGAAGGGAAATTGGGTCGTGACAAGTTGGTATCAGAGCTCTAGGTTCATAGGTGCTACGAGTCATAAGCAAGTTTAGTAGAGTCTTGCGGATCGGTACGGAGACGTCTGTACTTATCTTCGAGAGGCTACGGAACTATTAGGACAATTTCACTTCCTTCATTCCTATCGTGCGAGTTCATTGATCTTTGAGTTTGAAATTTATCATTCCATTCTCTCACAAATGGTGAAGACACGAGCTGCGGTTCCTGATAATGTTACCCTCGGAGCAGAGGTCGCTAAGGTCAGAGGTAGAGGCCGACGAGGAGCACGTGCCGCAGCTAGGGCACCTACCAGAGCAGCAGTTGGGGAGCCACCAGTAGTTCCAGTTGAGGGCAGGTACCGGAGGTGCCTGTTGTTACCCCCGGACTTCAGGAGACTTTAGCACAGTTCCTGAGCAAGTTTGGTACACTGACTCGGGTGGGGTTATTTCCGATTGCGCCAGTTACTTCACAGACCAGGGGAAGAGCCGAGACCCCGCCGTCCACACTCTAGAGCCGCGAGTTCATGTTGGTCAGGCTCCAGGTGTCATAGTGATACAGCCTGTGGTTCCAGTTCAGCTCATGGTCAGAGCAGCAGCATCCGAGGAAGGGCAGCTTAGATTTGCTAGGTTTAAGAGACATAACCCTCCTACATTCAGCGGTTTGGCTTCAGAGAGTGCACGGGGTTTTTTTGGAGGAGAGCCATAGCATCCTCCGCACTATGGATATTGTTGAGATAAGTGGGATTTCTTTTACTACGTTCTAGATTAAGGGAACGACTTATCAGTGGTGGTGGGTATATGAGTTGGGTAGACCGGCCGATGCAACTTCATTTACATGGATTCAGTTTTTAGAGATGTTTTTAGAAAGTGTGTACCTCAGTCCTTCGGGATGCATGGCGTGCGGAGTTTGAGAAGTTGCGTAAGGGCACTATGTCAGTATTAGAGTATGCTGTCAGATTCAGTGATTTGGCCAGGCATGCACCTGCCTTGGTTGCTTCAGTTAGAGGGCGAGTCCGTAGATTTTTTGAGGGACTGAGGCATGATATTCAGTTTAGCATGGCTCGAGAGTTGGAGTCATATGTTTTGTTTCAGCAGGTGGTAGGGATCGCTCGCCGGTTAGAGGACATGTGGGACCGGGAGCGAGAGGACAGACGAGATCAGGAGAGAGAGTACAGGGAGGCGAGGAGGCCTCATAGACCGGAGAGATCTGCTGGTCCTTATTTTGGAGGCAGGGTACGACATGGTAGAGGTTTTATGTATCAGCCAGTTCAGTTTGCACTTCCGGCTTCTCGCAGTATTTCAGGTGCTCACGGGCTCAGAGTACTCGTACTGCTTAGTTTCCACAACCACGTCAGCAGAGAGGTTGTTTTGATTGTGGAGATATCAGCCACATGGTGAGAGATCGTACTAGGCTTCGGGCAGGTGTGTCACAACGAGTTATTCAGGTGTGTAGATGGCGTCCAAGAGGGAGAGGCCCGACCCGTTTATGTGTTTCATGTAGTAGGCTGGAGGTCGTTGTGCTAGATATTATCATACAGGTATGTTTTGATCTGTTACATAGGAGCACCATTTGCATTTCATTATAGTTCTGCTAGTCGGGACGAGTTCTTTATTTGTTGCTTCATTTATGAGTGAGTTTCATGCTTTGCACTCTATTTTCGTGTTTGCTCCTGTTGGGAGATTCTATGAGTGGTAGAGCGTGTCTCTCATTATTTTTATTCATCATTGAGAGTGGTGAGACTAGAAGCGAGTCCTTGTTGTTCATCATGGTAGGCTTGATGTGATTTTTCCTGAGTATTTTGGTTACGAGGTATGATTTGATACTCTACTGGGGTGAGGGTTCAGTGATTGTTGTGATTAATTGGCAGAGCTGAGTTAGTGGAAGATTTCAATTGGTATGATATATATTCGATATGTGATGTAGAGTTGAGGGCGAGACCCTCGTGATCTCTTGTGATTCGATATGTTTGAACCGGGCTGAGTATCGCGGTGGAAGTTATATCAAGATGTGATCCTTGTCATTTGTTCATATACTTTAATTCTTTCCTTGTTATATTTTTTTTGTAGGTTAGTATTGATAGGGAGTTATGACTGTCGGTCTTGATTATTAGTTCCATTATGTGTTTCTCTTTTCATATTCAATCATTTTCGTTCTGTGCTTCTCGAGTTTTTGCTTCGGGGTGTGCGCCCCGTGGTGGTAGTTTTGGCTTGGTGATTCGGGTGTCTAATTATGAGGTCTTCGTGTTTCTTGCATCATTATCAGTGTTATGGAGGTTTGTAACAGAGTTCTATCAGAAGTGTTATTATAAGCCTATGTGTGGTGTGTTATAGTGTGTGGTTGTACCTTGTGGATGTAGGCATGAGTTGATGCAGCTGGTTGGGACTGATACCATATATGGATTTATAATCGGTTCTTTTGGAAATGAATGGAAGGTGAAAATTTTGGCTATAAGGCTTATCGGTGTTCGTAGAAAGACGAAAATTGCAGTGGAGGTGGTGTCGTCAGGCTTATGTAGAATAGGGTGATGTGGGACCACCCGCGGGTGTAGGTTGGAAGTGTGCATTCAGTAATTTGGACACGTCAAGGTGATTCTTGGTACTTTCGAGGATGAACGTTTGTTTTAAGAGAGGGAGAATGTAACGACTTAACCGATCATTTTGAGAATTTAAGCTTCGTTCGGTGGCATAAGGCCTTGAGCAGCTTCATATTATGGATATCGACCTGCGTGCATGATTGGATTCAATTACCGGATGATTCAGAGTCGAATTGGAAGAAGGATTCTAGTTTTGGAAACTTAAGCGGTGAGAATTTGACCGAAATTTGACTCTTTGTGTAAACGGCTCCTGAATGAGTTTTGGATGATGTCAACAACTTCATATGGTGAATTTGGACTTAGGTGTGCGTCTGGATTTGGAGGTCCATAGGGTAATTTGAGGCATTTCAGCGAAAGGTGAAGTTCGAAAGTGGAAAGGTTTGACCAATGGTTGACTTTGGTGATACCGGGGTCGGAAAGCGATTCCGAGAGTTGGAACAACTCCGTTATGTCAATTGGTACTTGTCTACAAATTTGGCTTCATTCTGGGTTGAATTGATAGGTTTTGGCATGAGTTTTAGAAGTTGGAATATTTGAAAGTTCATAAGCTCGATTCATGGTGCGATTCGTAGTTTCGTCGTGGTTTGATGTGATTTTAGAGATCGAGCAGGTCCGTATTAGGGTATAGAACTTGTTGGTATGATTGGATGGGGTCTCGAGGGCCCCAGGTGTGTTTCAGACGAGTTGCGGATGATTTCCATGGTTTTGGAGAGGCTGAGTTCTAGTGTAATCGCACCTGCGGATCCTGGGGGCAAGTGTGATGGTCGCAGGTGCGAGAGGAGCTGGATTGTGCAGTCTCCGCAGATGCGGAGAAATGGTGCGTGCATGCGGCCCCGCAAAATCAGATATTTGGGTGCAGAAGCGAGTGGGAGCGCAAGTGCAGTTGGTCATGCGCACCTGCGATTGCGCAGAAGCAACTATTTTTGTCGCAGGTGCGGTCATGCCTGGGCAGAGAGTTTATATTCGAGGGTTTGCCATTTTCTCCATATTTAGACTTGTAGAGCTCGATTTTGAGCAATTCTTGGTGGGTTTTTCAAGCAATCCTCTTGGGTAAGTGTTCTTCACCTAGTATTTAATATATTCCATGAATTTATCTTCAATTCTATCATTAGATTTGTGTTTTGGGTTGAGGAAAATGTTGGTTTTTGAAGAAAATTTCTAAAATGAGAAATCATGATTTGAGGGACGAAATGGTATCGGAATTTGATAATTTTTGTATGGTTGAACTCATATTGGAATGGGTATTCGTATTTTTGTTAAATCTGTCGGGTTCCGAAGTGCGGGCCCGCGGGTCAATTTTTGGACCAATTTTTGGATTTTGTTGAAAATTTAGACATTATGATCTGGAATAGTTTCTTATAAGTTTTATGTGGGTTTTGAAGTTATTTTAGTTTGATTTGAGCCGTCCGGAGGTTTATTCACCCGAGGAGTTCATTTTAGAGTACCAGGTTGTAGTCTTTGAGGTAAGTATCTTGCCTAACCTTGTCTGGGGGAATTACCCCTTAGGGATTGAGTCTTCTATTTTGATTGTAGTCCTTGTACGCGAGGTGACGAGTGCGTGTTCGGACTTATTTGTGGGAAGTTGGCCTTTTAAAGGTTCTTAGGTCCTCATATTCACTGTGTATGAGTTGTTCTTGATATGTTTGAGTTCATATTCGCTAGCTTCCCTCTACATGCTTTGATTAGAGATAATTGCTTTAAGATTCACTCGTACTGTCTATTTGACCCTTATTTGACTTAACTAAAGATTTTACCTCTTCTATCGTCATGCTATATTGTCGTAATTGCTTATCTTTAATTGAAATTATTATAATCTCATCCTGTAATTGTTTAATCTTAATTGGAGTTATGATTATCTTTTGATGCTTACCCTTATTTGAATTGTTGAATATCTCACGTAATTGCTCAACCTCAAAAGGAGTTTAGATAACTTATATTTTAGTTGACTGACTTGCCTTCATTTGGAACTATTTGACTCATGTTGGTTTCTTATTGTTGACTTGAATATTGTGGAATCGTTGCTACGTTTTTGTTTTCCCTTGTTAAGTTGTTCCCCTTGCGCCTAGCATTCTTTACTATGATTATTCCTTGTGAATGAGTTCTACCGTTCTTTGTGATTTAATGTTCTTGAGTTGATTTACTCATCGTACTTTGCATTACTGTCATTGTTGTTTTGCACTTGTTGTGGTGATGTACGAGGTTTTTGTCGTGCTATAGTTGTTATCTCTGTTTGTTCCGATGCATATTTAAATGGGGACTACGGAACGATATTCCGGGAGATCCTCCTGCACTGCATATTTAGTTTGGGACTACGAACGTATTCCGGGAGATCCCCCAGCACTGCATATTTATTTTGGGACTACACACGTATTCTGGGAAATCCCCCTGTACTGCATATTTATTTTGGGACTACAGACGTATTCTGGGAGATCCCCATGTAGTGCATATTTATTTTGGGACTATGGACGTATTTCGGGAGATCCCATTGTATTGTATTGATAATTCGGGACTACGGGACAGTATCCCGTTAGATTTTCCCTGTTGTTATATTTGTGTTCGAAGCTGCTAATCTTCTATACTTAGGTGTCACACGGCGACTTATACTCAAAGGATATTTATTTGAAAAGCTTTTATTTAAAAAGTATCGATCCTGAAAGAACTATGTTTAGAGGATATTTATTTGAAAAGCTTATATTTGAAAAGTATTGATCTTGAAAGAACTATGTTTGAAGGATATTTATTTAAAATCCTTATATTTGAAAAGTATTGATCTTGAAAGAACTATGTTTGAAGGATATTTATTTAAAATCCTTATATTTGAAAAGTATTGATCTTGGAAGAAATATGTTTGAAGGATATTTATTTGAAAAGTTTATATTTGAAAAGTATTTATCTTGAAAGAACTATGTTTGAAGGATATTTATTTGAAGGAAGTATATTTCAAAATGAATTTCTTATTGGAAAGAATTTTATTCTAAAGACCTTAATTTAAAAACATATAGGTGAAAGTTTACACTTGCAGGATTTGACTAATTTGTTGGGGTTTGTCGGCTTAGACCTGAAGTGAAAATTACTGCAGTTGCTGAGTTACTACTTGCCTTTACTATATTGTGATTTTCGGATTTGGGTTGTGTTTCCATTTATTCTTCTGTGTCTTATTATGGTGTTCCGATGTTACTTGCTATTTTTCCTTCCTTACTGCAGGTTCTAGGTTGTTAGCCATGTTTCGTAGTCTTAGATAGATGTCATGTTCTGTCATTCCTATACTTATGTTGTTCAGTTTATTAGACCACTGAATGTCTTGCCTAGTCCTCGTCACTACTTCACCGAGGTTTGTCTTGATACTTACTGGGCACCGATGTGGTGTGCTCATGCTATACTTCTGCACATTTTGTGTAGATCTAGGTATTGATCGTTAGTAGCTGTGCAGATCCTTGCTGAGGGGACTCAAGGTAAACCTACCGTTGCGTTCGCACGCTTCGGAGTCACCTTCTTACTTTGTATTCAACTGTTTTTACTCATTCCAAACAGTTGTATTTAGAAGTTGTAGTAAACTCTGTAGAGCTTATGACTTGTACTACCGATTTTGGGAAATTTGTAAACTCTGTAAAGATTTCTATATCGAGACTATTAGATTTCTTTTACTATTGTTGTTATTTCAGTAAATGTTAGGCTTACCTAGTCCCTAAGACTAGGTGCCATCACGATACCCAACGGAGGGTATCGTGATGGCACCTAGTCTTAGGGACTAGGTAAGCCTAACATTT
>ML428967.1:6867-21229 GCA_005239525.1 Nicotiana knightiana | reverse complement strand
CTAGGTGCCATCACGATACCCTCCGTTGGGTATCGTGATGGCACCTAGTCTTAGGGACTAGGTAAGCCTAACATTTTATTGAATAACAACAATAATAAAGGAAATCTAACAGTCTCAATATAGAAGTCTTTACAGAGTTTACAAATTTCCCAAAAACCGGTAGTACAACTCATAAGCTCTATAAAGTTTCCTACAACTTCTAAATACAATTGTTTGGAAGTAAGTAAAAACAACGTGAATACAAAATAGGAAGGTGACTCCGAATCCTGCGGACGTGACAACAGGTTTACCTTGAGTCTCCTCAGCAAGAATCCGCACAACTAATAACGATTAATACCTGAGTCTGCACAAAAATATGCAGAAGTGTAGTATGAGAACACCACAGCGGTACCAGTAAGTTTCAAGACTAACCTCGGTGAAGTAGTGACGAGGACTAGTCAAGACACTCACTGATCTAATAAATTGAACAAGCATAAGTATAGGAATGACAGAATATGACATCTGTCTAAGGACTACGCGATATGGGTGACAACATAGCAACTGCAACAAGGAAGGAAAAACAGAAAGTAATAGTGGAACACCATAATAAGACACAAAATAATAAACGGAAACAGAACCCAAATCCGAAAATCACAATACAGTAAAGGCAAGTAGTAACTCAACAACTGTAATAGTTTTCACTTCAAGTCTTAGCAAACAAACCCCAATAAATTAGTCAAATCCTACAAGTGTAAACTTTCGCCCATAAGTTTTCAAATTGAGGTTTTTAGAATAAAATCCTTTCCAATAAGAAATTCTTTTTGAAATATAATTCCTTCAAACATAGTTCTTTCAAGACAAATACTTTTCAATTATAAACTTTTCAAATGAATATCCTTCAAACATGTTTCTTCCAAGATCAATACTTTTCAAATATAAGCTTTTCAAATAAACACCCTTCAAACATAGTTCTTTCAAGATCAATAAATTTCAAATATAAGCTTTTCAATAAATATCCTTCGAGTATAAGTCACCATGTGACACCTAAGCATAGAAGATTAGCAGCTCCGAACACAAATATAACAACAGAGAAAATCTACCGGGATACCGTCCCGTAGTCCTGAATTATCTATGCAGTGTGTAGTCCCAAAGTAAATATGAAGTATAGGGGGATCTCCCGGAATACGTTTGTAGTCCCGAAATAAATATGCAGTGCTGGGGGATCTCCCAGAATACGTCCGTAGTCCCAAAGTAAATATGCAGTACAGGGGGATCTCCCGAAATACATCTGTAGTCCCAAAATAAATATGCAGTACATGGGGATCTCCCAGAATACGTCTGTAGTCCCAAAATAAATATGCAGTATAGGGGGATCTCCCAGAATACGTCTGTAGTCCCAAAATAAATATGCAGTGCTGGAGGATGTCTCGGAATATCGTTCTGTAGTCCCAAAGTAAATATGCAGCGCAACCAATAGAGACAACAATTATAGCGCGGCAAAAACCCCGTACTGCTCCACAACAAGGACAAAGCGACAATGACAGTAATACAAAGTACAACGAATAAATAAATGTAAGAACTTTAAATCACAAAGAAACGGTATAACTCATTCACAAGGAATAACCACGGTAAAGAATGCTAGGCGCAAGGAGAACAACTCAACAAGGGAAAACAAGAATGTAGCAACGATTCTACAATATCCAAGTCAACAATAAGAAGCCAACATGAGTCAAATCGTTCCAAATAAAGGCAAGTCAACTAAGATATAGGTTATCTAAACTCCTTTTGAGGTTGAGAAATTACGAGGGATAGTCAACAATTCAAATAAGGGTAAGTAGCAAAAGATAATCATAAATCCAATTAAGATTAAATAATTATAGGATGAGATAATAATAATTTCAATTAAAGGTAAGCAATTATGAAAATATAGCATGACGATAGAAGAGGTAAAATATTCAGTTAAGTCGAATCAGGGTCAATTAGACAGTAAGGGTGAATCCTAAAGCAATTATCTCTAATCAAAGCATGTAGAGGTGAAACTAGCAAATAGGAACTCAAACTTGTCAAGAACAACTTCATACACGGTGAATATAAGGACCTAAGAACCCTAAAAGGCCAACTTTCCACAAATAAGTCTGAGCACGCACTTGTCACCTCGCATACACGGACTACAATCAACATAGAAGACTTAAATCCTAAGGGGTAGTTCTCCCACACAAGGTTAGGCAAGATACTTACCTTAAAGGCGACAACCCGGTACTCTAAAATGAATTCCTCGGGTGAAAAGACCTCCGGACGGCTCAAATCCAACTAAAATAACTTCAAAGCACACATAAAACTTATAAGAAACTATTCTGGATCATAAAGTTTAAATCTTTAACAAAATCCAAAAATCGGTCCAAAATTCGAACCGCGGGCCCGCACTTTGGAACCCGATAAATTTAACAAAAATTCGAATACCCATTCCAATATGAGCTCAACCATACAAAAATTGTCAAATTCCGATATCATTTCGTCCCTCAATTCATGATTTTTTCATTTTAGAATTTTTTCTTCAAAAACCAACATTTTCCTCAACCCAAAACACAAATTTAATGATAAAATTGAAGATAAATTCATGGAATACATTAAATACTAGGTGAAGAACACTTACCCAATCTGATTGCTTGAAAAAACCCACAAAGAATCGCTCAAAATCGAGCTCTACTAGTCAAAATATTGAGAAAATGGCAAACCCTTGAATATAAACTCTCTGCTCAGGCGTGGCCGCACCTGCGACAAAAATAGCCGCTTCTGCGCAACCTCAGGTGCGCATGACCAACCGCACCTGCGCTCCATCTCGCTTCTGCGCCCAAATATCCGCTTCTGCCGGGCCGCATGCGCGCACCATTTCTCCGCATCTACGGAGACTGACCAGTACAGATCCTCACGCACCTGCGCCTCCTTCTTTCCACCTGCGACCATCGCACTTGCACCCAAGGTCCGCAGGTGCAATTACACCAGAACTCAGACCTCCCTAAAACCATGAAATTATCGAAAACTCGTCCGAAACACACCCGGGGCCCTCGGGACCCCATCCAACCATACCAACAAGTTCTATACCCTAATACGGACCCGCTTGAGGTCTCAAATCACATCAAACCACGGCGAAACTACGAATCGCACCATGAATCAAGCTTATGAACTTTCAAATCTTCCAACTTCTAAAACTCGTGCTGAAACCTATCAATTCAACCCGGAATGGCGCCAAATTTTGTAGACAAGTCCCAATTGACATAAAGGAGTTATTCCAACTCTCGGAATTGCATTCCGACCCCGGTATCATCAAAGTCAACCATTGGTCAAACCTTTCCACTTTCCAACTTCAACTTTCGCCGAAATACCTCAAATTACTCTACAGACCTCCAAATTCAAATCTGGATGCACGTCTAAGTCCAAATTCACCATACAAAGGTACTGACGTCATCCAAAACTCATTCAGGAGCCGTTTACACAAAAGTCAAATTTCGATCAAATTCTCACTGCTTAAGCTTCCAAAACTAGCATCCTTCTTCCAATTCGACTCCGAATCATCTTGTAACTGAATCCAACTCTGCACGCAGATCGATATGCATAATGTGAAGCTGCTCAAGGCCTTATACCACCGAACTGAGCTTAAATTCTTATAACGACCGATCGGGTCGTTACAACCGGGGTATTTATCCATACTCAGGATAGTGCTAGGCTATGATATGTCTAGAGTTGACTGTTAAGCTAGAAGCTATAATGTTTCTCATATTTGTATCATTGTTGTTAACTATTTGAGCCATGTTTGACATTACAAAGAGGCTAATTCCCTAGATAAACTTGTAAATTGCTATTTCTGTGATAAAATTACCGATTTGAGCTATGATAGCACACTTTGCACATGTCTACACTTTAGCATGTTATTATATACCAGTCCCGAAGTATGAAATCTGATAATTATTCATCATATACATGTTTTCTTGTATACTTTATTTTGTGTGATATGATTTGGACTGGATGCATATGATCACGCCAGGCGGATTGTGTTGTTATGTCTGTGACCACGCCAGGCATATTGTATTGTTATGTCTGTGACAATGCCGGGCAGAATTTATGGTTATGCATGTGACCACGTTGGGCGGATTATGTTGATATACTTGTGATCACACGGGGCAGATTGTGTTGATATGCATGTGACCGTGCCAAGCGGATTGTGTTGATATGCATGTGACCATGCCAGAGGGATTGTGTTGATATGCATGTGACTAGGCCGTGCGGATTGTGATATAGCCTGTGATCACGTCGGGCAGATCCATCACATTGGCTGTGCTTGCGTGATGATAAGGATCCATCCCCCAGGGTTATCCTCTCATGTTTCTCTCTTAATGGTACACGTGGATTGTTTCTGGTTGATGTAAGCTCTGGGAGAACTGGTTACTATTATTGGATCAGGTTGCACGTTGTAACATGCCTTATTGGCTTATGGTTATTGGATCGGGTTGTGCATCACAACAGACTGATAATTGGTTATTGCATTTCATCTTTACTTGCAATCTCCTTGACTGTTTACCCGATTTACTTGCATATCTTCTTTATATACTGGATTGTTGACCTAGTAGAACACTTTAAAATAAAGAATTGTGAGCATCAAAGTTGTTTTTACTTGAGATTTTCCTGATTTGATCACATATTTGTTCTATACTTGTTGAAATTATGAACTGTACAAGTGTTAGTGAGTATCATTTATAGTTCTTGCTTCTTTTACCTCGCTCAGGTTAGTTATGATATTTATTGAGTACATGGGGTCGGTTGTACTCATACTACACTTCTGCACCTTGCGTGCAGTCTTGGAACTGATATTGTTGTGCATGCAGGAGCTGACATTGAAGTTGTACCCGTGTTTTAGTTATGGCTATTACTTGTCCTTGGCAGCTTTAGATTCGAGTTCTGTTTATGTATATTCCAAACACATATTGAATTATTTCATTTCAGTTTGTAAATCCAAGTCTTATTGGTTCATGAATTGTACTACCAGTCATTGGGTTGTTATATAAAAGTTCAGTTATTTCATCATTTATTTTTTATTAATCTCATTTGGAATATGTTGACTGTTAATTGGATTATCTAGCAGGTTTGATTAGGTGCCATCACAACTAGTAGATTTTGGATCGGGACAAAAGTTGTCCTAAGTACTAACGTAAGTTTAGAATATCTGCTAGTTACATTTAAGGCATAAAATAATATTTCATTTATTATAATTTAAGTACTTGGAAGATCCAGGATTCCAAGCTAAAAGCACGTACACAACCAGCCACGAAGAAAATAAGACAAAATCAAGAGTTCGTTCGTTAAGGGTTTGGCCCGAGATCCTCCTCGCCAACTTTTGGTCTGATAAATGGAAATCAAATTTTGGAGGTTCCCAAGTTTAGTTTCTCTAATACAAGTGAAATTCAACACTGCTAGCTTTTCATGTAGTTCAAAAAAGTCTCATCATATTTGTGAATTTCTACTATCTAATAAAGCGGCATAAGCACACAGCAGGTCAAGGTCGCCGCTGGATTCAACTGTTTGCTAACTCTAAAGTTATTTTGGATAATAACATTGTTTTTATTTGGCAATTGCTGTTGAATTGAACAAGCAAAAGATGGAGTATTCCAACCAAATACTGGGTAGAGGAAAATAAGATAACCAAGGATTCTTGGCCGGGACAATTTTTTTGGGTACAACCACTTCTAAAAATTGTACACATGAGATAATTCCCAGCTTTGGTCTAGAAATTCTCTTTTTGGATGAATGAGTCTTTATCCTTTCTCCTCAACAAGAGATATGCTTATATTATACAAGTTTGAGCACATTTTTTCTGTGATTTTAGTTACTATAACTGTTGATAGCCTTTACCTGTGAAATGTTTTTTTTATAATAGAGCTCTCATGATAAAGGTTAACATTTAATCCTGCCCATGAAATTACATTTGCATTTTTTGTCACTTTTTTAACCATAAAATAAAATATGTGTTTTCCAAACATTTCATGAAGTACTTGTCACGCCCCGAACCGGGGGCGAGACCGGTATTCGGTGCCTTACCTATCCTTGCGTACCAAGTTACGACAAGGGGATATGAACATATAATGTCATACTTTGACAATGGGACACATTGCAAGACAATTTTCAAAGCAAAATATAAAACTGAATGGAAACCAACGCTGACTAAACATCAATATAAAGTTGGGCCAACCAGGCCGTCATAACTAATACAGCGGACAAACCAACAAAATATACATACAAAGCCTACAAGCCCAACATACTGCACTAACTGACTGGTTATGTCTACAAGCCTCTACTGATGGATGTACTGTGATCGGAACAGAGCCCTGACCTACCCATAACTTATATACATATATACACAAGATGTATACAAAACTCTAGACCCGGCAACTCCGAAGGACGTGGAGCTTACAGATAAAGCTGAACTCGGACAACACCTACTGAGGAGTTCTACCCGTCTGTCTCTCTGAACCTGCACGTATGAAATGCAGCGTCCCCAGAAAAAGGGACGTCAGTACAAAATAATGTACCGAGTATGTAGGGCAATAAAATGTCTGAAAGCTGAAACTGAACTGATAATATAATAACTGAAAGTAACTAAGAATCGAAGATAATCTGAAGATACGATTACCTGCTGATACTGACTCAACTTTCTCAATATAGTAAGTAAAATAGATGTCCGGCCTTGTCACGACCCAAATTCCAATCTAGGTCGTGATGGCGCCCAACACCGATGCTCGGCAAGCTAACACAATTCATCTAGTGAGTCCCGTTTAATTTATAAGACTCATTTCCAACCATACCAAAATTTCAATCACTAGGCATGTGAAAATAACAACTATCACATGCAAATTTAATTGAAATGATCAAAAGAAGCTTGATTTACATAATTACATCCCCAAAAGAATGGTCTACCAATGTGTGTGCCAGGAGCTAGTATCACAAGTATACGGGCTTCTAGTAGAATGAACAAAAGAATACATCTACCCTACTGTCTGAAATAGAATATACAGAATAAGCAAAAAGGGAAAAGACTCCAACGTGCTGCTGAACGACATCAAGAGAAGCAGATCACCCTGGAACCTCTACCTCAGAAATCAAGAACGTGCTCCAGACTGGTAACCAGATGCACCTGCCTCAGAACCTGTACAATTAAGTACAGAAGCGTAGCATGAGTACATAAACATTATGTACCCGGTAAGTATCCAGTCTAACCTCGAAGAAGTAGTGACGAGGGGTCAACTTGATACTTACTAGGGCCAAACAATATACTTAAAGCATGTGACTAAGTATGGATATCAAGACTAAATAGCAGAAAAATAACAGGAAACCACAAGCTTTTGTATAATTATAAATATACGTAAATCCTTGTCATTTCAATTGACAATTTATATTCCAGGGCATTTAAACAGTCTAAAATTCACGGGAAAGTGCCAAACAGATAGCATGCGCATATATTGCCGAGGACGTACGGCCCGATCCAACAAAATAATAAATGTGCACTGTCGAAGGGTCGAACGGCGCGAACCATAGATGCATCTATTAACCTGCCGAGACGAACGTCCCTCTCCCATGAGTGTATTGTAAGGAATCACTCCATTCACAGAATATAATTGCGAAGCGGTCAAACATAAACATAATATATTTCTCTTCTTCCTCAATTCCCTTAAAAATAATAATTTACTTGAAACTTTCAAATTCTTAAGATATTGAATAAATTCCACCCAATACAATTAGTGTTGAAATAAATAAAAAGTATTCACAAAACACGGTGTGCACCTAAAATACCCCGACATAACAAGAATAGTCACCACGTATGGACCTTCGTCACCTCGTGCGTATGTAGTCCCCCACAATTTATTCATATATCATATAAGTTCACCTATGGGGAGATTTACCTCTTACAAGGTTATAAAGCAGACTTACCTTGTCCCAAGGCTTATTTCCAAACTCAAGAATGCGTTCACGCCCTCAAACTGGAGCCAAACGATCCAAAACTCGAAGTGCTAGGTGAAAGCCTCCTCCCAAAAGCTCTGAAAATCGCCTAAGTGTAGAAGTGAAGTGAAATAAATGGTCTAAGTCCCATTTTTAAAAGTTGTGTCCAGGCCTCTGATGTTGCATTTGAGACATCAGGTTCGCAAATGCAAAGTTGCAAATGCGACAAAATGCTTGCAAATGCGCAGCCTGGGCCTGGGAGGGAGGTTTCGCAAATGCAACAAAATAGTCGCAAATGCGGCTTCGGCCTTGGTAGCAAATGCGACGCATGTGTCGCAAATGCCAACACTTTTTGGGCTGACTCTTTTTGCAAATGCGAAGCCCTCATCGAAATTGTGGGGTACGCAAATGCGAACCTTTTTCTTGCAATTGCGAGACCTGCAGCAGATGACAAGAACACCAGAAAATCGGGTGTGTTTCCAACCCCTTCCACATGTCCGAAACTCACCCGGGCCCTCGGGGCTCCACTAGGAATACTCACACAAGTCCAAAAACATACTACGAACTTTCTCGCGCGATCGGAACACCGAAATAACATCAAAAACTAAGAATTACACCCTAAAACCATTTGGATCAAACTTATGAACTTTAAGTTCTTCAATCTACTTCTAACGTGCCGAAACGTACTTATACTACTCGGATTGATACCAAATTTTGCGTGCAAGTCATAAATGAAATTAAAGAACTATTCCCCATCTCGAAATTTTGTTTGGACCTCGATATCCTCAAAACACGTTCCAAACCTCAATTATAGAACTTTAAGAATCTTATTTCGCTATTTGGCGCTGAAACGCTCCCGGGTCATCCAAAACCCGTTCCAAAAATACGCCCAAGTCCGAAATCGACATACGAACCTTTTGGAACCTTCAAATCCCGATTCCGATGTCGTTTACTCAAAATATTAACCGAAGTCAAACTTGGCCTTTTAAGCCAACCTTAGGGAACCAAGTGTTCCAATTTCAACCTAAACTCTTCCAAATCCCGAACCAACCATCCTCGAAAGTCATAAGTCAATAAAAGCAAATACGGGAAGTCTTATTTAGGGGTACGGGGTTCTAGGAAGCAAAACAACCGGTAGGGTCGTACATTCTCCACCTCTTAAACAAACGTTCGTCCTCGAACGGGTCTAGAACTATACCTGGAATGCTGAACAAGTATGGATAACTGCTCCGCATGTCCTCCTCGGACTCCAAAGTCGCCTCCTCGGCTGGTTGGCCCCTACCCTGGACCTTCACCGTGGAAAGCCTCTTAGACCTCAACTGGTGCTCCTGCCTATCAATAATAGCAACTAGTTCCTCCTTGTAGCCCAACCTCTCGTATAGCTGAATGGTACTAAAGTCTAACACATGAGACAAGTCAGCGTGGTACCTCCGGAGCATAGATACGTGAAAAAATGGATGGACACCTGATAAGTTGTGAGGTAGATCAAGCTCATAAGCAACCTCCCCAGCTCACCTCAACACCTCAAATGGGCCTATAAACCTTGGGCTCAATTTGTACTTCTTCCTGAACCTCATAATACCCTTGATCGGCGAGACTTTCAAGAGAACCTTCTCGCCGACCATAAATGATACATCACACGCCTTCTGATCCGCGTAACTTTTCTGTCTGGACTGTGCCATACGAAGCCTTTCCTGAATCAACTTTACATTTTCTACGGCATCCTTTACCAAATCGGTACCGTATAACTTAGCCTCGCCAGGATCAAACCACCAAATGGGGGAAAGACATCGACGTCCATATAAAGCCTCAAATGGAGCAATCTCAATGCTGGACTGATAGTTGTTGTTGTTGTTAGCAAACTCGACCAAGGGCAAGAACTGATCCCACTGCCCTCCAAAGTTAATCACACATGCCCTGAGCATGTCCTCCAATATCTGAACTGATCGCTCCGACTGCCCGTCGGTCTGAGGATGAAATGTTGTGCTGAGCTCTACACGGGTGCGCAGCCCAACTCACTATGTACGGCTCTCCGGAAATGTGAGGTGAACTGAGGACCTCTATATGATATGATGGACAAGGGCACACCGTGCAACCGAACTATCTCCCGAATGTAGATCTGGGCCAACCTCTCTAAAGTATAAGTAGTGGCTACTGGAATGAAGTGTGCCGACTTGGTCAACCTGTCCAAAATAACCCAAACCGCATCAAACTTCCGCAAGGTCCGCGGCAACCCAACTACGAAGTCCATAGTGATGCGGTCCCGTTTCCACTCAGGTATAGGCATCTGCTGGAGTAGGCCTCCTGGCCTCTGGTGCTCATATTTAACTTGTTGGAAATTTAGACATCTAGCCACATACTCCACTATGTCTTTCTTCATCCGCCGCCACCAGTAGTGCTGCTTCAGGTCACGATACATCTTTGTAGCACCTAGATGAATAGATACCGTGGAATGTGTGCCTCCTCTAGAATCCTCTCCCTCAGGCCCTCAACATTAGGAACAGATAAGAGACCCTGAAGTTGCAGAACACCATCCTCTCCAATAGAAACCTCCTTGGCACCACCTTGTAGTACCTTCTCTCTAAGAACTGCCAAGTGCGGATCATCAAACTGCCGAGCCTTGATCTGCCCCAATTATGAAGACTGAGCAACAACACATGCAAGAACTCGGCTGGGCTCTGAAATTTCCAGCCTCACAAGTCTGTTAGCCAAGGACTGAATGTCCAAGGCTAGTGGCCTATCCTCCGCTAAAATGAATGCCACGCTACCCATACTCTCCGCCTTCCTGCTTAAGGCGTCTGCAACCACATTCGCCTTGTCGGGATGATAAAGAATGGTGATGTCATAATCCTTCAGTAACTCCAGCCACCTACGCTTCCTCAAATTGAGATCACTTTGCTTGAACAAATGTTGTAAACTACGGTGGTCTATATAAACCTCACAAGCCACTCCATACAAGTAATTCCTCCAAATCTTAAGAGCATGAACAATCGCTGCCAACTCCAAATCATGCATGGGGTAGTTCTTCTCATTAATCTTCAGCTGATGTGAAGCATATGCAATAACTCATCCCTCCCGCATCAACACACATCCTAAGCCAACGCGGGAAGTGTCACAATAAATGTATACATCCCTGAACCGGAAGGCAGCACTAGAACTGGTGTTGTGGTCAAAGCTGTCTTGAGCTTCTGGAAGCTCGCCTCATACTCGTCGAACCATCGGAGCGGGGCACCCTTCTAGGTCAATCTAGTCAGAGGGGATGCAATGGATGAAAATCCCTCCACAAACCGACGATAATAACCCGTCAATCCCAAGAAACTCCTGATCTCGGTCACCGAAGTGGGACGTGGCGAACTTTGCACTGCCTCAATCTTCTTAGGATCCACCTTGATACCCTCTTCGGATACCACATGCCCCAAGAATGCTACAGAATCTAACCAAAACTCACACTTGGAGAACTTAGCATACGACTTTTGTTCCTGCAAGGTCTGGAGCACTACTCTCAAATGCTGGTCGTGCTCTCCCAGGCTACGTGAGTAGATCAAGATGTCATCAATGTAAACAATAAAAAAAGAATTAATATAAGGCCTGAACACCATGTTCATCAAATCATAAACGTTGTTGGGGCATTAGTTAAGCCAAAGGACATTACCAGGAACTCATAATGACCATATCTAGTACGGAAGGCAGTCTTCGGAACATCCGAGTCCCGAATCCTCAACTGATGGTACCCCGATCTCAAGTCAATATTAGAAAACACCCTAGCACCCTGCAACTGGTCAAACAAATCATCGATGCGCGACAACGGTTACTTGTTTTTTATGGTAACTTTGCTCAACTGGCAGTAGTCAATAGACATCTACATAGTCCCATCCTTCTTCTTCACAAATAACACTGGAGCACCCCAAGGCGATACACTCGGTCTGATAAACCCCTTAGCTAGAAACTCCTCAAGCTGTTCTTTCAATTATTTCAACTCTTTCGGAGCCATACGGTACGGTGGAATGAATATAGGTTGGGTGGCTGGAGCCAAGTCAATGCAGAAATCAATATCACGCTCTGGCGGCATACCTGGGAGGTTAGAAGGAAACACATCGGCGCAATCCCGGACTACTAGCACTGAATCAATTGTCGGAGACTCTGGTGGTGTCTCACACATAAGAGAGATAAGCCAAACAACCCGTCTCGACCATACGTCGAGCCTTCAGAAAAGAAATAACCCGATTAGCTGCACTAACTGAGGAACCTCTCCACTCTAATCTCGGCAACTCGGGCATGGCTAAAGTAACAGTCTTGGCATGGAAATTTAGGATGGCATGATAAGGAGATAACCAGTCCATGGCCAGGATGAACTCAAAGTTGGTTATATCAAGTAACAAGACGTCCGCCTTGGTCTCGAACCCACAGAATGCGACCACACAGGACCGATATATCCGGTCCACAACCACATAATCGCCCACAAGAGTGGACACATAAACAGGAGTACCCAAAGACTCACGAGGAACATCCAGGAAATGAGCAAACAGAGATGATACATATGAATAGGTAGACCCTGGATCAAATAATATTGAATCCTCGCTACCGCAGACGGAGATAATACCTGTGATAACTGCATCTGAGGTCAATGCATCTGGTCTGGCCAGAAAAGCATAGAATCTAGCTAGAGCACCGGCTGTCTGGCCTCCACCTGACTGAACAGAAGCTGACTACACTCCCCCTGCCTGGCATCCACCTCTGGGACGACCCCTACCAACCTGTCCTCCACCTCTGGGTGGTCGGACCGCTGGTGCTGAATTCATAGGCTGATGACCCTGCTGCACTGCCTTGCCCCGAAGCCTGGGGAAAAACCTCTTCATATGACCTGGATCCCCATACTCGTAACAACCTCTCGGCACCATAGACTGCTGCCCTGAAGACTGGCCATGGTGGCCGGAATAACCACCGGAGGAACCCTGAATGGCTGGGGAACGATATGAACTCTCTGTCATGGCACTGAAATAGGCGTTGGAAGAACCCTGATGACCAGAATACCCAGCGGAGGAACCCTGAATAACTAGTGGGCGATAAGAACTCTCTGACATCACTGAAATAAGGCCTCACTAGAGCACCTCGAGGAGGTGGTGGTGGTGCTGAAAATATGGGCATGCTGGACTGGCCCCTCCCAAACTGACCTCTGCCCCTAGCCGGAGCACCTCTAAAATCTCTAGAAAATCGAGCCCTCTTATCCCGCTGTCCCTGCTATCTACTCCTCAGACGATAGGCATCAATCCTGCGAGCGATCTCCACCACTAGCTGATAAGGAGTCCCCATCTCCACCTCTTGGGCCATGTTGGCCCTAACACCAGAGTGCAACCCTGCTACAAACCTCTGCACTCTCTCTGAGTCAGTAGGAAGTATCATAAGTGCATGATGAGACAACTCAGAAAACCTCGCCTCGTAGTCGGTCACTGTCATCTGGCCCTGCTCAAGCTACTCAAACTGATATCGTAGCTCTTCCCTCTCAAAGGGTGGAATATACATGTCCAGGAATAGTTGGGTGAAATGCTCCCAAGTGATGGGGGAGAATCCGCTGGCCTGCCAAGAACATAAGACCGCCACCATCTACGGGCCTTGCCCTCTAGTTGGAAAGTAGTTAAGTTAACCCCATGAGACTCCAGTATCCTCATGTTGTGCAATTTGTCCATGCACCTACCAATAAAATCCTAAGCATCCTCATGACGCTCAACCACGAAGACAGGAGGGTGAAGTTGTTGATACCCAATTTTTCCTCAAACCATTTTAAAATTTTCATATATACCTTCAAAATCACTCTTTATAATAACTGATATTTTTCGTAATTTTTCATATTTTTATAAAATTCTTTTCCAATTTATTTAGTATTTTTATATTCAATAATTATTCATAAATTGTAATATAAATAATTTCAAAATATTTCCCAGCTCAATATATTATTTTTTAATCTTATTAGTATTTAATTATTTCACAAATTAGCTAATTTGGCATTATTTGACCACAATTACAATAAATTTGCATATAGCCTAGTTATACATTTTATGCCATTTAAATCAATAATTATTCATTTTATATTTTTTTTATATTAATTAATTACCTTAATTTCACTTATTTAGCCTTAATTTCATTTTATATGATTATTAGCTATTGTTATTAATTATTTATCTAATTTTAATGGGTATTTAATAAATAGCCATTCTTTATTTAAATTTCAGCCTAATTAATCCTGGTCCCTAACCCAATTAAACTATCCCAGACCCCTAAGCCCAATACACTATCCTACCCGACCTAAATACCTGTTTAATCTGAATCACTAATTAATTTCAATCAACGGTCCAGATCGCCTATTACCATAATTAACCTAAGACTACCCCCCCCCCCCCCC
>MDKJ01183747.1:0-34904 GCA_005239525.1 Nicotiana knightiana | reverse complement strand
ACCCCAGGATTATATTTGCAACGCTCGCTTAGTCTTCTACAAGACATAGTTGAGCGTGATCAGAATCTCAAGTTGAGATGGTCCTACAGGCTCTGCCTGGCAGTTTTCAACAATTTCGCTTGAACTATAACATGAACAAAATGGATTTGTCATTGGCGAAATTGTTGAATGAGTTGCAAGCGGCAAAATCTATTATCAAACAGCAAGCTCCTGTTGTGGAACTCAATGTTGAGAAAGCTTTAGTTTCTAAGTCGAAAGGCGGTAAGAAAAAGAAGAAAGGCTCTAAAGGTCTTGGCACCCGGAGGTGCGACTGGTGTGAAAAAATCCAAAAGAAAGTGTCATCATTGCAAACAACCTGGGTATCACAAAAATCAATGCCCTGTCTATCTGGCAAAGTTGAATAAACAAGGTAATTCAAATTTAAATATTGTTGAAACTTGTTTAGTGGCTGTTTCTACCATGTTTTGGTGTGTATATTCAGGAGCCACTAATCATATCTGCACTACTTTTCAGGGGTTTCAGAAAACGCGACGACTAAGTGAGAATGAAATCTGCGTTTTTCAAGCCAATGGCGAGCCAACACCAACTTTAGCATTAGGTGATATTAGAGTTTTGTTTAGTAGTGATAGAGTTTTAGTTTTGAAATATGTTCTCTATGTACCTTCTAATAGAAGGAATTTGATTTCGGTTTCGAAAATAATGGATGTTGGTTATAATGTTTATTTTGCTAATAACTCTGTTGTTATTAAGTTTAATAAACGTTTTATCTACACTGCTGCTAGAGTACATGACCTTTTCATTCTTGATATATCTGCTCCTCATGTGCTACAACAACCAAAAGAATTAAACAACATTAATCTGCCACATAAAAGAAAACGTATTTCTGAATTGAGCCAAACTTATTTATGGAACTTACGTCTAGGTCATATAAATCTAAATGAGATTTCGAGATTGGTCTCTGATGGACCTTTGAGTTTATTGAAAGTGGAGTCACTGCCAATATGCGAATCTTGTTTAGAAGGGAAAATGACCAAGAGAGATTTTCCCTCAAAAGGAAATAGAGCCAACAATAAATTAGAATTAATCCACTCTGATTTGTGTGGCCCTATGAATATACAAGCAAGAGGTGGTTTTGAGTATATTATGACTTTCACAGATGATTACTCAAAATATAGATACATTTATCTATTGCATCGTAAGTCTGAATGCTTTGAGAAATTCAAGGAATTTAAGATGGAAACGGAGAAACGACATGATAAATATATCAAAATATTGCGATATGATCGTGGTTGTGAATACCTTTATGTGGAATTCATTAAATACTTATCAGATTCTGGAATTACATCTCAAGTATCTTCTCCAGGAATACCACAACAAAATGGTGTGGCAGAAAGAAAAAATAGGACCCTTATGAAAATGGTTAGATCAATGTCAAGTTATTCTGATTTGCATTATTTCTTTTGGGGATATGCTTTAGAAACAACAAATTAAATTCTAAATTTGGTTCCTTCAAAGTCAGTACCTTCAACTCTAGTAGAATTGTGGACTAGGCGCAAGCCAAGTTTACGGCACATTCGGGTTTGGGGTTGTCCAGCACATGTTGTGAAAGGGAAAGCGGATAAATTTGAATCGAGGACAGAGTTATGCATTTTTATTGGATATCCAAAAGGAACTAAAGGCGGTTTATTTTATTGTCTGAAAGAAAAGAAGGTAGTTGTTACGACAAATGCCAGATTTTTAGAAGAGGACTATTTAATGAACCATATTCCTAGAAGTAAACTATTTTTTACAGGACTTAAGTAATGGAATAACTAATGACTTATCTATGGAACATATCTCGGAAGCCAGTATTGACATATCACTGCATTATCGTAGTGGGAGTAATGTTGAGCAACCTCAGATTGTTGAGCAACATAAAATTGTTCTGCAGCCTGCACTCCAGGAAGAAGTTAATGATATCCCAGCACCGCAAGGTGTGTAGGATAATATTGACGCTTCAGTTCCGAAAAATGATGTTGTAATTCAATAACATAATACTGCACCTGTAGTGACTAGTCGTAGTGAGAGAATTATAAGAAAACCTCTCCGTTTTGCTCTCTTGGGAGAATCTTATGATAGAATCCCTGAAGATCCCAACACGGAACCTATTAATTACGACGAAGCACTACATGATACAGATGTTGATAAAAATGGAGTCCATGTACTCCAATCAAGCCTAGGATCTTTTAGAACCACCTACTCAAGTCAAACGCATTGGTTGTAGATGGATTTATAAGAAAAATAGAGGAGTTAATGGAAAAGTGCAAACTTTTAAAGATAGGGTTCTTGTAAAAGGGTTTACTCAAAAAGAAGGGATCGATTATTAGGAAACTTTTTCGCCAGTAACCATGATTAAATCCATTAGGATTCTATTATCCATTGCTGCTCATTACGATTATGATATTTGGCAAATGGATGTCAAGATGGCTTTTCTAAATGGAAGTCTTGATGAGTGCATTTATATGGCACAACCAGTTGGTTTCATAAAAAGTGGCAATGAGCACATGTTGTGTAAATTAAAGAAATCTATTTATGAATTGAAACAAGCTTCTAGAGTATGTAACACTTGTTTTGACGCATCGACTAAAACCTTCAGTTTTGATCAATGTGAAAATGAGTCTTGTGCCAATAAGAAGTGGGATAGAGATAAAGTTACATTTTTGATTTTGTACATAGATAATATTTTTCTCATAGGAAATAATGTGAGCATGTTGAATTCAGTAAAGAAATGGTTGTCCTCACATTTCGATATGAAAGACTTGGGACAAGCGGCATATATCCTTGGGATCAAGCTTGTGTGAGATCGCAAGTGAAGGATACTAGGCTTATCCCAAACACTTTATATTGATACTATTCTCACCAGGTTTAGCATGCAAGATTCCAAAAAAGGCTTTCTCCCTTTTAGACATGGAATCTCTCTGTCGAAAGATCAGTCCTCAAAAATGACTGATGAGATAGAAAAGATGAAGGCAGTCCCTTATGCTTCTGCTGTAGGGAGTCTCATGTATGATATGCTATGCTATGTACTAGACCTGATATATGCTTTGCTGTTGGCATGGTTAGTAGATTTCAGCCTAACCCTGGACAAGAACACCGGACTGCCGTTAACATATAATCAAGTACTTGAAAAGGACTAAGGATTATATGTTGGTGTATCACTCAGGTGATCTTGCACCCATTGGCTATACTGATTCAGATTTCCAGTCAGATAGAGATTCTAGAACATCTACCTCAGGATATGTTTTTACCTTAGGAAGTAGAGCTATAAGTTGGAGGAGCATCAAGCAATCATGTGTTGCTGATTCCACCATGGAAGCTGAATATGTGACTGCATCCGAGGCAGCTAAAGAGGCTGTTTGGCTCAAGAACTTTCTAAAAGAGCTTAATATAGTTCCTTGGGTCAAGCACCAATTGTACTTTATTGCGAAAATAGTGGTACAGTTGCAAACTCGAAGGAACCAAGAAGCCATAAAAGGAGTAAGCATATTAGGCGTAAATATCACTTAATTCGGGACATAACTCAGAGAGGGGATGCAAGAGTGTTGAAGATTGCGTCAGAGGACAATTTGGCAGACCCGTTTACAAAGATCTTGACATAGAAGATTTTTGACAAGCATATAGAAGGAATGGGTATTAGAGTAGTAGACGCATGGTTATGAGTCTAAGTGGGAGATTGTTGGGATATACCATTAACCATACGGTTTAGACATAGTATTTTGTTTTATTCTTTATGGAACAATTATTTATTTAATTTATTCAATTCAATAAAGTACTATTTTAAATAGATCATTTGTTTCATGTGTGTTCTTTTAGTTATGTAGTGGACAATTTAGTGTATGGAGTCTTAGCTCATGCACAGTAGATTAAATTGTCGGTTTTCATAATTAATAAACTATGTTCACAATCAAAGATATTATTGGACAAAATATCTTGATGATTGTAGCACAAGATTATAGTATAATTTGTCTTGATTAAGGGTGTGGTTTTACTCCGACTTCTTGTGCTAGTATACTTAGTGTATATTGAACTGACCAAGTAGAGAAAAGATATTTTTGTACTGAATATATATAAAACGTTTTTTCTAATTCATTAAATGAGCTTATACTCCTAATATTAATATAATTATTATGATCAATGTAATTTGTTTATTGTTTTGATTTATCAAAAGGTACGACTCTATTCAGATTTAGTGTATGCCTAATAGATTGGACAATAACGAATAACATTTGTGAAATAATAATTAGTTGATAGAATCCATGACTCGGTTTGAGTTTGATGATATCCCTTTATGTAATCTTATAAGTTTTCATGTGAAAACCCGTCCAGTGGTTTTTGTATCCGTCACATGAAATGGTTTAAGCGGAATTATAAAAGATTTAATTAGTTGATTAAATTAAATTTCAGTGATTTAATTTAATTAAATGGTATTTGAGATCTTAACATGGGGAGTTAAAATAAGTGTTACTGAATTTTCAAAATTCATATTGAGGAGTTCAATTGCAATTTTTTAGTGGAATAAACTGCAATTAATTATAGTAAGAATTAATTCATGCTAATTTTGAATTAATTCTTTAATTAGTAGCCTCTTATTATTTCTGTGGTCCCTACAATACCTAGTAAAAATCTGGACTTTACTTGGGTAAAAAGTGACTTGGGAGAAAAGTCATCCGGTAGAGTTAGAGTAGGATTCTACTTGTGCAAGTAGAATCGTACACGTTTTTTGGAGCAGATTTTCGGCCAAAACTAGTCTACTTAAGGAAGACTAATTTCACCCAATAACTTACTTTTTAAAAGTTGTATTGTTCTTTCCCACTCAAAGCAAACCCGTCCAAGGTTTTACTAAGCATATAGCAGAAGACTGCAGCACTAGATTCTTGCTGTGTGAAGGATTTGTGCAACGATTTCAAGAGGTTAGTACTTCTAATATAGTAATTATAGCATTGTCTGATTTACCTATATTTGATGCCTGGATTGTATGCTTGCTTTCGCTGCGCATGTTTTAAGAGAATCCTGACAAACTCATGAAAATTATGGTAAAATATCTTCAATAGGATTGTTGCGGGCTCAGTGGAAAGTAGTGTTTGTGTTCGTCATTTTTTTTTGTAGTTAAAGTTTTATTAATCACTAGAAGAATATTACATAACATGCTTAGTCATCCACGACTAACAACCAAACAAACAAAAATTACTTCTCCTACTATTAATTATTAGCCATACTTCAATAGAATAAACACGATCCTTCCTATTGGTCTACTATCCATCTAAAATTTCAGAGTTTGCAAATGACTTTTAACATCGCTAATTGTTCTGACATTGCAGGTGTATGCTATTTCTCTGGCTATCTTCTCTTGGTCCCTTGCCATTCTTTCAAAGATTATGTTGTCCTTCTCTTTCCAGACAACATAAGTGTATTCTGCATATATCATTTTTATAATCCTGGCTTTCTGTGATCTCCCATGAGATTGTTTTATTACCCATCGCATCTGATCCTGAGTCTGCCAAACTTTGGGTAGACAGATTTTATCCTAAGCTATCCATGGCTTTTTTTTTGTGATCACATTACCTCCAATCCATAGATAACTTCTACACTGAGCTTCAATCAATTTCATGACTCTTTTTGGCATAAAACACATACGCCCAGTAAGTCTTCATACCTAATAGGACAAATTGTATAAGCTGGATCCTTCCTGCATATGACAACATTTTTGCTGTCCAACAAGTTATCTTAGCCACAATTTTCCCACAAGAGGTTGCCATTGTATCATCTAATGGGACACCTAAGTATTTAAAGGGTAACTCTCCAAAAGAATAACCAATTCTTCGAAAAATCAGCTTCTTATCAGTTGAGTTAATCCCTCCAAAATAAATTGCACTCTTTGTTGTTGGAGGTGCATTTGTGTTTGAACATAATTTAGTGCCATTCTAGCTTGATGTATCTTCTCAGTAATCCCTTTAAACTCCTCTGCGTTCAGCTTCCAGAAATTAGTTTTTAGAGCCTTCATTTTATACCATATATTCTTCATTTTGCCCATGGTTTTGTTCTCACATATCCTTCTTCCACTATGTGCTTAAAGATTGAGTGTTGAGCCATACATTGAAAAATCTAAAAGGGACCTTTATGTTTGATACAGCATGTCTAAATGGTATCACCATATGAGCATGATCTGAGATAAAAGGCTCTCCATGGGTAGTTACCACATGCCCAAATTGAATCATCCAAGCATCATTCCCCAATACTCTATCTAATCTGATGCACACTCTATCAATACCTTGTTACTTGTTGGACCAAGTATGACAGTCTCCAATCCATGGCACTTCATTAAGGAACAAGTTTTGGCAACAGTGAGAGAAGTCTTTAATCTCTGCCAGAGAAATAGGTACCTTTGATACTCTATCCTGAGGCTTCAGTAATGCATTAAAATTCCCACTTATCATCCAAGGACCATTTATTGTTTGACCTATGACCTGCACTTGGTTCCATAATGCTTTCCTCTGTTCAATTGTATTATAACCATATACAATAGTTACATGACAGTCCATACCAATTTGCTTTCCTGTAATATGACAGTCGGGCTTCACTCCTCAATTCCTCTATGTCATATGCTTGTGTATCCCATAATATCCAGATTCTCCCATTTGCAGCACTCGTGTAGTTACTTACATATCCCATTTGGGTGCTATCCTACATGCTACTGCCTTTGCTACACTTCCTTTGACTTTAATTTCTAGTAGACCCACTAATCTGTTTTTCTATAAAGCATTGCTTTATTTCCTTCTGTTTATACCTCTTATTCAATCCCTTAATATTCCATATCAACCATGTCATTGCTTATAAATACTACCTCCTCCTTTATTAGGACGCATCCTACTTCCTTCCCTAGTGTCTCCATAATGCAATGCGTGAAATTCATTCTTTATTGGAGCATTATATGTTTCCTAAGTGTTCCCTATTTCTCTATTTTTTCTCTTCTGTTTACTTGCATCTAACTACTAGGTTTGGATTTGATTTCCTGACTTTTGAATGTTCTGCATAATATCCACAATATCTGTGGTGCCATCATCTCTTACTTCCTTCCCATGTTGTTGTTGTGGAAGAGGTCCCTTTCCTTGTTCATCAGTCTGTTGTTGGTTATTCTGCTGTATAGGTCCTTTGACTTGCCAAGTTTGGACAAGTCTTCTTTGCCCTCTTCTTCTTCTTGGTTGTTCCATCCTTTCTTCCTTTTTATATTTAGCACAATCATGGCCTATTTGTAGACATTCTACACAATACTATGGCTCCCACTCATAAATCACTTTCTGTTGAAATTTCCTTCCTGAAGGATCTTCTAATATCAGTTCTTCCGGAAGACTCTCGATTACATTTGCTTCTATTAGAATCTTAGCATAAGATATCCTTGTCTGTTTGGCAGTGCACTTATCAGCAAACAGAGGAATACCAATAGCACTCGCCATCTTACTCAGTGATTTAACACCTCAGCAATTCATAGGCAGTTTGGGGAAAACGACCCATAGTGGTATCTCCGATAGGAACTCTGAAATTTAACTGTATGCGGTAGAAATCAGGGCTGTCCGATTTCTCAATTTGATTGAGACTACGACGTTGCATCGAAGAACCGAGGCACTGAGTTCGAGATTGAAGCCTTTTTCAAGATCGAGGTTGGTATCAATCGAAGCTGGGGGAGATAGACTTCGAGTAATATCGGGGATAAACTTAATAACAGAAAGAGCGAGATATCCGTGATCGGTCGAGGACCGTGGCATAAATCTCGGAACGGATCAAATCAGCAACAGTTAATTAGTTGTTTATGCAATTTCCTTATGTAATTAGAAGTATACCATAATTAGGATTCCTCTATTATATAAAGAGGAGTTCCAGTCATTTGTAATCATCATTATTTGAGAAAAAGCTATACAATCATTTCGTTTTTGCTTACTGTTCATCAGAATTATTCATTCTTTACTGTTCTTATACTATTATCACCTCGAGAGTACTATAATTCGAGGTTGAGACTCAGCTTGCACACTGGTTTGCTTATTTCACAGTTCAATTTTGCCATTTACTTGTTCATTTATCAATTGGTGTTGGGTGAATCACATATTCTTAAAACTACAATATATGTCTAATTGTTATCCAAATTTTAGGGTAAACAGTTTGGCGCCCACCGTAGAGCCAAGGATAATAATGACTATTCAATACTGATTCTGATAACACATATTACTTTACGCTTGTTCTTGTCAAGTATATTTGCTTTCAGGTTGAAAACATGTCAAACTCACAAACCGCACCCACACATGGTGACAATGGCCTCGGATTTCACGGGAAAAACGACAATGTAATTGCTCCAGGGGTCGAGGTGCTACAAGATGATCTCGGGGGAGCACCGGTTTCCAACCAATTCGATGTCAGTTCACACATTGCTTTGAATGCAAATTTGGGCGCGGACCCCGAAGGGAGTGTACACATAGAAGAAGGCTGATATGGTGGTCAAGGTGCACAGGGCGGAGGAGATGGATGAGTCAGCCTCCAAGTAATATTCGAGATGTTACAGGCTCAACAAGCCGCTATTGCACAGTTACAAAATCAGTATCGAACGCCAAATGAGGTCGAATCGGAAGCCGCCCACCGAACAGAGCCAGTACCAGAAAGATCGAATACCAGTGAATCGAGGACGGACCCCACAATAATGAAGATGCTCGAGGAGCCCACCAAACGAATTGAATGGGGAGAAAATAAAATCGAGGAAAACGATAAGAAATTCGAAATGTACAACTCCCCGGTCGATCAGATACCGAGGGCACCGCCAATTTTGAAAGGAATGGATTCAAAGAAATGTACAGAAGCCGTTTCCTCCAAGTGCGGCTCCGAAGCCTATTCCCAAGAAATTTTGTATGCCAGATATCCCTAAGTACAATGGGACCACCGATCCGAACGATCATGTCACCTCCTATACATGCGCTATCAAAGGTAACGATTTGAAAGATGATGAGATCGAATCTGTTCTATTAAAGAAGTTCGGAGAGACTCTATTGAAGGGGGCAATGATTTGGTACCACAATCTACTGCCAAATTCCATTGACTTATTTGCCATGCTCGAGAATTCTTTCGTAAAGGAACATGCCGGGGCCATAAAGGTTGCAACGAGGAAACAGAAACTTTTCAAAGTAAAAGAGAAGGATAATGAAATGCTTAGGGATTTCGTGTCCCGATTTCAAATGGAACGTATAGAGTTTCCATCAGTCACAGATGATTGGGATGTTCAAGCCTTCACTCACGGGGTTGAATAAACAAAGTTCGATAGCATCACGTCAACTGAAGCAAAACTTGATCGAACATCCGGTGGTGACCTAGGTCGATGTGCATAATCGGTACCAATCAAAGATCAGGGTCGAGGACGACCAATTGGGAAATCCTTCCAATTCCATATATCCGAACAAGTTCACAGGCATAAAACAAAGAGATATTAATAGGGAACCTCGGTCGTACAGAGACTGATATCAGCCATACAATGCAGACCGTAGGAATAGTGGTCCCAGACACAATTCCACCCTAAATGATTGAAGGGGCGATCGAGGATAGAGTTTCGGGACTTATGAGAAAAAGTGGTTTTGATAAGCATGTCGATCCCACAGAGGCACCTCGATTGTCGGAGTATGACTTTAATATCAACGCATCAGGTATTGTATCGACATTTGGAAGAATCATTGATACTAGATGGCCCAGGCCCATACAGACCGATCCTTCCCAAAGAAATTCCAATCTGATGTGTAAGTATCACGGAACACATGGCCACAGAACTAAGGATTGCAGGAAACTAAGAGAGGAGGTAGCCCGTCTATTCAACGAGGGTCACCTTCGAGAGTTCTTAAGTGATCGAGCCAAGAATCATTTAAGAGAAAGGGACGCCAACAGGAAGAGCCACAACATGTGATCCGTATGATCATCGACGGGGTCAATATTCCACAAGGGACCGTGTTCAAACGTACTAAAGTATCAATTACTAGGGAAAAATGGACCCGAGATTATGTGCTAGAAGGCACCATATCATTCAACAATGAGGAAGCAAAAGGAATTTCTCAACCCTACAACGACACTCTGGTAATTTCTATCTTATGAATAAAGTTCAAGTTAAGCGTGTTTTAGTGGATCTAGGTAGCTCGGCAAATATCATTCGATCAAGGGTCATGGAGCAGCTCGGCCTACAAGACCAAATCGTGCCTGCAGCTCGGGTCCTGAACGCTTTCAACATGGCCAACGAAACAACTAAAGAGACATCATTTTACCGGTGAACGTGGCTGGAACTATTCAAGAAATAAGTTCCATGTAATCGAGGGTGACATGAGGTACAACGCCCTGCTTGGGAGTCCTTGGATTCAAAATATGAGGGCAGTCCTTTGACTCTCAACCAAATGATGAAATTCCCGACACGAGACGGGGTGAAAACAATATATGGGGAGCAGCATGCTGCAAAGGAAATGTTCGCGGTCGATGAGGTAATACCAATATCGACACTTTCGATGTCATAAGGATCGAAGGTCAAAGGAAAATAGGAGGCCAAATAGCAACCACGACCACCAACCTCGACTGAATCGGAGAAGCGGGGAATGGAAGAAGAAGACGACAATTATTGGATCCCTCGAACCTTCGTTATTCCCGAAGATTTCGACGCTACCAAATCAATAGTCGAAGAGCTAGAATAGGTTATATTGACCGAGTTCCTACCCGAACGAAAGGTATACCTGGGTACGGGGTTAACCCCCGAACTCAGGAAGAAACTCATTAAATTTCTTATTGATAACATGGATTGTTTTGCTTGGTCCCACTTAGACATGACATGGATCCTACCAGAAATAACAACACATCGATTGAGCCTGAACCCGAAGTTCATGCCAGTGAAACAAAAGAGAAGGCCTCAGTCCGAGGTAAAACATACATTCATCAAGGACGAGGTAAATAAACTTCTCAAAACAGGATCCATTCATGAAGTAAAATATCCCGAATGTTTAGCAAATGTTGTCGTAGTCCCTAAAAAAGGGAACAAACTTAGGATGTGTATAGATTATAAGGATTTAAACAAGGCATGCCCCAAAGAATCTTTTCCTTTACCTAACATCGATTGCATGATAGATACCATGGCCGTCTACGAGACCCTTAGTTTTCTTGACGCCTACTTCGGGTACAACCAAATTCAAATGAACCCGGAGGATTAGGAAAATACTTCATTCATCACTAAGTATGGCACGTATTGCTATAACATAATGCCTTTTGGGCTAAAAAATGCTTGTGCTACCTACCAACGCCTAGTAAATAAAACGTTCGAAGAATAAATAGGTAAGTCAATTGAAGTATCTATTGATGATATACTAGTTAATTCCCTGCGCGCAGAGGACCATTTGACACACTTGCAGGAAACATTCAAGATACTGAGAAAATACAACATGAAGCTCAACCCCGAGAAATGTGCTTTCGGTATCGGTTCGGGCAAGTTCCTCAAATTTATGGTGTCAAATCGGGGGATCTAGATCAACCCCGATAAAATCAAGGCTATCGAAGATATCACAGTCGTGGACAACGTTAAAGACGTGCAAAGGATGACAGGGCGAATAGCCGCCTTAAGTCGATTCATCTCGAGATCGTTAGATCAGAGTCATAGGTTCCTCTCACTACTCAAAAAGAAGAACAATTTCTGATCGACCCCGGAATGCCAACAAGCGTTAGAAGAATTAAAACGATACCTCTCGAGCCCACCATTACTTCATACACCAAAGGCAGATGAAAAGCTCTACTTATACTTAGTGGTCTCGAAAGTCGCGATAAGTGGTATCCTAGTCTGAGAAGAGCAAGGTACGCAATTTCTCGTTTATTATGTTAGTCTAACCTTAGGCGAGGCCGAAACTCGGTACACGAACTTAGAAAAATTGGCACTTTCCCTAATAAGTTCCTCTAGGAAGTCAAAACCGTATTTTCAATGTCACTCAATATTTGCGGTAACCACTTAATCTCTTCGTAATGTTTTACATAAGCCTGAATTATCGGGATGATTGGCCAAATGGGTCGTCGTACTCAGTGGGTATGATATCGAATATCTACCCCGAACAACCATCAAGTCTCAAATTTTAGCAGACTTCGTGGCCGACTTCATGCCAGCCCTTGTACCCAAAGTTGAAAAAGAACTTTTGATAAAGTGGAGTACATCATCGAGGGGGTGGACCCTTTTTACAGACTGTGCTTCGAAATGGCATTCCATTTTTCAACTAACAATGAGGCCGAGTACGAGGCCATGATTGCAGGTCTTGAACTGGCAAAAATCTTGGGAGCGGAAGTCATCGAGGCGAAATGCAACTCCTCAATGGTGGTAAAACAAGTGAACAGAACCTTCGAGGTTCGAGAGGATCGAATGCAAAGGTATTTGGATAAATTGCAGGTAACATTACATCGTTTTAAAGAATGGACTTTGCAGCATATACCTCGAGAACAAAACAGCAAGGCGGATGCCTTTGCGAATCTGGGATCCTCAGTCGAAGATGACGAAATCAGCTCGGGGACCATCATACAACTCTCCAAGTCAGTGATTGAAGAAGGCCATGCTGAAATAAACTCCACAAGCCTAACTTGGGATTGAAGGAATACATATATTGAGTATTTGAAAAACGGAATGCTCCTATCAGACCCTAAGGAGTCAAGGACTTTACGAACAAAAGTTGCTCGATTCACATTGGCTGAAGATGGAACATTATACAACAAGACGTTCGATGGACCATTGGCAGTATGCTTGGGACTAGGGGACACCGATTATGTCTTACGAGAAGTTCACAAAGGTACTTGTGGGAACCACTCCGGTGTCGAATCACTAGTTCACAAAATCATCAGAGCAGGGTATTATTGGGCCAGTAAGGAGAAAGACACTAAAGAATTCGTTCGAAAATGTGATGAGGGTCAAAGGTATGCACCAATGATCCAACATCCCGGAGAGCAATTTCGTTCAGTCTTATCCCCATGGCAATTTATGAAATATGGATGGATATCGTAGGCTCTCTGCCATTGGCCTCAGGTAAATGTAAGTTCATTTTATTTTTGACTGACTATTTCTCTCAATGGCTTGAAGCACATGCTTTCGAGAAAGTCAGAGAAAAATAAGTTAAAACTTCATCTAGGATCACATCATATGCCAATTCAGATACCTACTGAGATTGTATGCGACAATGGAAAGCAATTCATCGGCAGAAAGATAACAAAGTCTCGAAGATCACAAAATAAAAAGGATCTTATCGACACCGTATCATCCTAGCGGAAATGGATAGGCCGAATCGACATACAAGACCATCATTCAGAATCTGAAGAAAAGGTTGAACGACGCCAAGGGAAAATGGAGAGAAATTCTACCCGAAGTCCTTTGGGCACATCGAAAAATGTCAAAATCCAGTACGGGGGCAACACTGTTCTCCTTAGTATACGGCACCGAAGCATTGATCTCTATCGAAGTCGGGAAACCCAGCACCAGATTTTGATACACAACGGAAGAGTCGAATCACGAGGCTATGAGTACGAGCCTCGAACTACTAGATGAAAAATGAGAAGTCTCCCTCTTTTGAATGGTCGCGCATAAACAACGCATCGAAAGGTATTATAATCTAAGGACCAACCTTCACCACTTCAGAATAGGGGACTTGGTTCTGAGAAAAGTAATCCTCAACATTCGAGACCTTAACGAAGGAAAACTCGGCCCAAATTAGGAAGGACCGTATAAATTCCTCGATATCGTCGGAAGGGATCCTACAAGCTTGGCACGATAAACGGCAAGCAATTACCAAATAATTGGAACATCTCACTCCTCAAACGATATTATTGTTAAGGCATGACCTTCTCCTTTTTAGTTACGTTTTATACTAACTTATTTTCAGGTGTTCGAGCAAAGGTATCGACGTTCTCTTCAAGCAGGGAGATATTAGAACCTCAAAGCACGCGTTGCACTCTTTTTCCCTTCGATCGATATTTATCCCAAATGGGTTTTTCTGAAAAAGTTTTTAACAAGGCAACCATTGTTCGTGCTGACTTAGAGTATCCGAGATTTCTTTACAATCAATCTCGAATACTGGGGGGCATCACCCTTGGATGTTATATTTTCAAGGAAAATACTTCATGCCCAACAGGGCCTTGATAGGAAAACTTCGTAGGGCCAAACGGTAGAATGAACCGTATCCGTATAGATTACTCGAGCATTAATGAAAAAACATGTATGCATGTATGAACTATTGAAATAAGTACTTTTCCTTATCAGATGTCCTGTGCCTTAATGAAAATTTCTACTTTACAAGTTCATACTTATGATTTCTTATGAAAACTGGCTCAAGGGACAAGTAAAACTACACCTCGCGTTATCAACCCCATACTAAGGGACTGCCATCAAAATTCAACATATTTGAACTATAAAACTATAAAACCGTAAGATCTCAAAGAGGCAACCCTCGATTTTATAGACCAAGGCCACCATACTCAGGGACTAACACTTTGAACAAGTTCGAAGTGTTACTGGGAAAATAAGCCCAAGAGGCATATCCAAAGGCTACTCCAAACTAACACGACTCGGAGACGTCCGAATTCCACAATAAAAATAGGCCTTCGAATTCTTTTGAAAATCGGTTAAAAAAGAGTTACCCTCGGTAAAATAATCAAAAGGCTTTTATAATATCAGCCCTCGAGAAACCTTAAGAGGTATCGAACTGATTAAATATAAATTTGTGCTAAGACATAAAAAGCAAAGAGTTTGGATAGATATTAAACCCTTAAAAACCCAATGGGTAAAAACTTCATGCTAAGGCATACGAAATTCCTACATGGAAAAATCTCTAAGCTGGAAAGGGGAAACAACCATTCTTCTAAGGCCATATCGGTCCAATCCAAGATCCTAAGGGCCACTACATTTTTGAGTTTGAGAATCCATTCTCACTCAATTCAAACCTAAGGGATTGACTACTTCGAGTTTGAGCAAGAACTCACTCGACAACAGTTCGAGAATCCATTCTCACTCAATTCAAACCTTAGGGTTCTATTACTTCGAGTTTGAGTAAAAAACTCACTCGGCTATAAAGGCAGTATAAGTGTGGCTTCGGCCAAGTTTCCCAAAAATCTAAGTCTTAAACATATTATTCACAAGGCATAAAATATATTAAAATTTTACAAGGCACGAAGCAGGTTTGAAATAATGAGAAGGCAAAAATTAAGATGAAATTCAAAAAGGAAATATTTTTATATATATTTGAACAAGGGTATTTACAAAGGATCGACAAGGGTCCTACACAAAAGAAAAAAAAATACAAGAGCCCTAGCTATGCTTGGGGGTGACTCCTTCCTCGGGGGCAGCCTCCTTCTCGCCCGCCATCATAATCGGACCCGCTCTTGCTACCTTCATCGTCATTGTCGTCATCAGAAGAGGTCAATAGCCTGGCATCGACTTCATGCATATTTGCCTGAGCTATCTCATCAGAAAGATCGAAGCTTCGGGCATTAATCTCCTCGAGGGTATCTCTCTGAGATTGGCATTTTTCTAGCTCAGCAGTCCATTGTGCTCGATCGGTAGCCTCCCTCAATTGCGATCGAGTAGGCTTGGCATCAGCTCCTAGGCCTTTATTTTTTTGGCCTCGGCTTGGGCCTTAGGAAGTTCAGCCTCGAGCTCCTTGACCCTCTTAGCCTGAACTGAGCACTTCTCCCTAGAATTCCGAAGTTGGACTTTGGCCGATGACAATTGAGCCAAGGCGGTCTCTTTCTCCGCAGTACATGCCTTCCTTCCACTTATAGCAGTCAGCTTTTGCTTGATCGACCTCCTTCTGGAATAGCTTGATATTCTCAACCTTTTGCTGCAAATGTGACATTGAAGCATTAGTTTCCACCCTTTAATTGAGCCCGTATTTTTTCAAGAGAATTATTACTTGCTCGTTTAGCTCGGTTTCCTCCTTACGGGCTCTGGCCAAATCAACTTAGAGGTCCCTGATTTCCTCATCCTTCTGCCCACAGAGAAGCTTGAGAGCATTCTTCTCCTCTGAAAGCCTTTGTAGATCAGCCTCACATTGGCTTAAGTCAGCCCGAGACTTAGAGAAAGCCTGTATGAGAAAATATAGAAGTTAGACAGAAAGAAGGAAAAATGAAAGAAAACTACATCAACGAAATTAATACTTACTCGACTCTGAAGGTGTTGGGCCTCTTCGAAGAGGTTGGATGCATCGTTGAGATCGGAGGTAACCTCTACCCTGGTAAAGAAATCCCGGAAGGGATCCTCCACACTGGGGACTCTGCCTATCTTGGGAGTCTTCAAGTCCTGTGCATCCCTTATGGCTTCTTCATAAAAGGCAGGCAGGGATGGCGAGTGACCTGCCATCACTGGCCCCTGCTGCTAGGTGACGGGCGTGTGGGCGTGCACCTTGTGAAATGGGACTCCATGGTTCCCATGGCCCAGTATAGTGGCCCTATTTTGTCAATATCTATGTTTTTACCATGTGATAATGTAATTGAGCTGCCAATCAGGCCAGATATCATGTTTAGACTTTATGCCGATAATGTTTAGACCCATAGTGGTCCTTTCTTGTTATTATTTCATAGAATTAATTGATATTTGTACTGAGTCATGTTCATGAATTCATGTCATATCTCATCCTCAATTGTTATCTATTGATACATCACATTCTTGTTGTCGGGCTAGTTTCATGACACTGTGAGCTCGTGAGTGAGACTGGAGAGATTGATGACTAAGTAAGGCCGAGGGCCTGGTTACGAGGATATTGATACCATAGCATGTCAGGTATTGATATCATAGCACGTAAGTTGTCCGTGCAACACGTGAGTTGTTCGTGTGGATCCAGATATTGATATTATGGCACGTGAGTTGTCCGTGCGTAATGCTTGGGCTGTAGGAGCCCCTCCGAAATCTGAACACCCCCAGTGATCGCAGTTGACTATAAACATGTGTGGATCGAGATACATGGTATTTTCATGCACAAATAACATACAGGCATTTCCATGCACACATGGCATACATGCATAGAGATGCATTTTTCCTCATGTTATATAGTATCAACTCATGCATGACTTATTATACACATTGACTTGTGGGATTAGAGAGGTATTTTATACTTGTTATTTGTAAAGAAAATGAAACATCTTTCTTATTGATGAACCGATTTTGGGAAAAATCATAGTTTTTTCAAACTTACCTGTATTTCGGCATTTTGGCAAAATATTTGAGTTCTCACTAAGATATTTGAAAAACAGGCCTATTTTCTGGAACTGTGAGTGAGTTGAACATTTTAATTCTGAGATACTCTTTTTATTATTTGTATTACGACATGGCGAATTGTTGTAGAATACTGATATTGAACCCGACCTAGTGTTAGCTCGTCACTGCTTTCAACATAAGGTTACATTCGTTTCTTACTCAGTACATGGGGTCAGTTGTACTGATACTACACTTCTACACATTGTGTGCAGATGTCGGTTGCTGTTTTTGCTATGCTCAATGGTTGCGGGACTTGAAGATGTACCGGCGTCCCTGTTGTAGTTGCCTCCTTTGTTCGGGGTAGCCTTAGATTATATAACTCTGTTTATGTACTTTTCAAACAAACTATGTATTTATTTCATTTCTGCTTTGTAAACTCTATTCGTAGAGGCTCATGATTTGTACTACCAGTTCTTGGAAAATGTATAAAATTCCATAAATCACTTTCATTTAATTGTTTTGTTAATATAACTGAAATCGGGTAATTAATAGTTGGCTTACCTAGCGGGTTAGTTTAGGTGCCATCACGACTAGTGGGTTTTGGGTCGTGACAAGTTGGTATCAGAGCTCTAGGTTTATAGGTTCTACAAGTCATGAGCAAGTGTCTAGTTGAGTCTTCCGGATTGGTATAATGACGTCCATACCTATCTTCAGGAGGCTACAAGACATTTAGGATATACTTCCCGTCTTTCTTTTCTTATTGTGCGACATTGATTCACCTTGAAGCATAACTCTTTGAATTCTTTCCCCGCATTCGTATGCGCACATGAGCGCTCGGTATTAGCTGTGCATAGATGGTTTGTGATTCTCATGATCGAGGTGCGAGATGTGATGCAATTTGAATTTGGGTCGCTTATGAGAGTTGACTTGGCTGCTACAAGGGTGAATGCTAGGGTTGCAGATAATTTGGGGTATTCGATGGTTTTGCATTGCAGTAGCTCAGGAAGGATTCAGTTGAATCTCACTACCGTATTGTGGCAGCAATAAAGCGTGGGCATTATGAGCTATGGTACATTTTGATCTATGGATTTGAGCTAAGCGGGGGAGTATGCTATCCATGAGATGATTGCACGATTATGTGTTGTAGTGGTTTTGGTTTGAAGTAAACTAGTGAATCAGTTATGACTATGGTGGTTGAGATGGAGGACGACTCGAGTAAGAAAACTTCTGGATGCGGGTTTTGTAATACTCTATGGGTATAGGGGAATCATGGAATAATTGAGTTGTTAGTTGTGTAGGATGTAGTGTGTGTGGAGTAGGAGATTGCTCGGTTGCTTAGGAGTGTGGGTTACTCCCCTAGGTGTTGGTGTGCTAGTGGAGCACATGTCGTTCGATTCCTTTGGTTGGTCTAATTGAGGTTTGTGAAGAGTAAATGTATCTCGAGAATGGTTCTAATGGTGCAAGATTTATATGTGATATTTGAGAATCTTCAGGGTGTGTATTTCGCTAGAAACTAAGATTCACATTGGATGGTGTCAAGACTTGTGGAATTTCTATATCATTATGGATTCTACATATCAGTATCAGAGAGATGAAGATAATGGATTTAGACTCACATGAAATCTCTTCAGAGTAAGTATTTGGATTTTGGTACTGTTGGGGTGCTTAAGAAAACATTCAGCGGTAAGCCTTAGGTCGGTGTGGTTTTATGCTAGGGTCTCGCGTGGTGAGTTTTGGTTGAGGATTTTGGTATCATGGCAAGGAGAATAATAAATTTGAAGATAATTCAGAAAGAACTCGGAGAATTGGGACAACTTGTTAGTAGATTGGATCAGCACAATGATAGATATAATCGGTTCTTTGGGTGGTTATGATGTGGTGGGTTTGTGCAGGTGCTTTGTGGCAATGCTCTTGGGTTTCAGTAACCTGCGTGGCTTGTTGAGATAGAGAGATTTAGTTCTTATGGCTTGATTATGTGCAAATGAGTTTCAAAGAGTTTTCAATGGTTACTACCATGGTTCGGGGTGTATATTTCCTATTGGGGTGTGGGGCATATTGCGTATTGTGATTTTTCCTCTAGGATGGGATCCAATGGAGAGTTATTGGCTAATCGAGTATGTAGTTGCTTGCGACTCGGAGTTTGGTTTGAGATTTTCGTTTTTGTTTCATATGATGGGATAATGGATGCGGTGTGTTGTGTAGTATTGAGATTTGCAAGTGCAAGGTCACCAATCAATTTTGAAAGGAAGGTCCTGAATTCTTAGGCAGCATGGGCGATCTGAGATGATTAGATAGATGTTATAACTATTAGATATGGCTTGATGGGAGTATACATTTCGGTAAGGGCAATGCGTTTGATTTATGGAAACTTTATTGGTTCTGCAGCAGTCCCATAGTTGATTGACTGCGGATATTCAAATTGTGCCTTGTGGCACAGAAATATTATAGAGGTATGGTGGCGCGTGTGCTCTACGGGTTTGGAGACTAGGAGTTCTCAAGAGCAGAATGTTTCATAGTTGTGGGCTGTGAGGTTGTGGCCGAAGCTAGCTAAGTGATAGTATGTGTTGTGATTCAGACATTGTGGACTTTCGAAGGGTTAATCATCCAATTGTGGGGGGACCAGAGTTGATTTGGGGGCCCATAGGTAGTCCTAATTAAGATGTGTATTCTACACTAAGTCGGATTGATGAACTCCATAATACTATTATTGAGGGACGTGTTATTCAGTTGTTGTGAAGCTTATTCGTGTTCTGAAATGATTTATGAGTTACTCTTCTATGCTGCGAGGAGTTGTGATTCGTTGGTTTGGGCACACATGGTGCGGCTCTATTGTGGTCTTATGGTGGAATTTGAGTGAGATGAGTAATTGGGTATTACATGATTGAGGGCGTATTGGTTATGTTTTTTTGGGCTTCATGTGGCATTGTATCGTCTGATTCTCTGTGGTTATGGTAATGCATTTTGGGCACTTGATGTCGAATTCGAGTAGCTATGGATCTTGAGCCAAAGGATCGAAGTATATAATATGGACTAGGGTTTGGATGGGGTCACACATTGTAGCGAAGTTATGTAGAGTTATGACCCTTGGTGTTAGGTTCGTGTGTTTTGATCTTGCGGTGTGATGAGTTCTTAGCATTGCGTTGTGGTGATACCCGTTGATCTTGCGGGACAGTTCTCTTGTTTGATGTCATTTTCAATGTCTGAGTACATTTGGAATGTTGCTTATTAGTGCACGGACTGCACAAGTCGTGGCTTTAGATGTTATTGATGTGTCATGTCACTAGAATGGTCGTGTTGGATGTGATGAGGTCATTAGGTCTATATTGGGTGTTATCAGATCTGATTGCGGTAGATTTGGAAGGATATTGATGCTGATCGGCTTAGAAATTTGCTATAGTTCCTATCGAAGGAGAGGGAGGTTCCAGAACTTTTTGATCCGACGAATGGTTATGGGTTTCTACGTGTTTCTTTTATCATTGACAGTATATGAAGGTGTTAGAATGGGGCTTTGTTTGATAAGAGGTGTATTACCGGCATTGGGTTGATTGAGCAATTTTTAAACTATCGCTATGAGTGTTTCCATTATGTGGTACATCATGTGATTTCAACTTTGTTTTTGACTATGGCTTGATACAACTTGTTCGGACTTATACAGTGTGTTGATGCGATATTCTGATCTTATAGGAATGTCAGATATAGAAATTGGATTCTAAGGCTTATGGGCTAGGTTGGATGAAGAAATTTCAGTTATGTAGTGTTATCAGACCTATATGGAATAGGGTGACGTAGGATTACCCCTGGGTATGTGCATGGTAAGGTTATGTAGCAGTTTGATGGGTTGAAGGACAACTCTGGGCACGTTCAAGGACGAACATATGTATAAGTTGGGGAGGATGTAACGACCCGACCGGTCTTTTTGAGAAATTTGCACTTCGCTCGGTTGTTTGAGGGAATGAGTAGATCCGAATTATGTATTATGACTTATGTAAATTGTTGGTTTTCAGGTTATTCAGAATTGATTTGGGAGAATGATTCTCAGCTAGAAGCCTTAAATTTGAAATGTTTGACCAAGTTTGATTTTTTAGAATGTGATCTAGGATTGGATTTATGATGGTTCTATTAGCTCTGTTGGGTGATTTTGGACTTAGCAACGCGTCCGGATTGTGATTTTGAGGTCCCGCGTGGAATTAGGCTTGAATTGGCGAAAGTTGGAAAATTTGGCGATTTTGGTTGGTAGTGGAAATTTACATATCGGGGTCGGAATGGAATTCCGGAAGTTGGAGTAGGTTTGTAGTGTCATTTGTGATGTGTGGGCAAAATTTGAGGTTATTCGGGCGTGTTTTGGTAAGGTTCGACGTCGTTTGCGGAATTTGGAAGTTTAGAAGTTCCTAGGCTTGAATCCGAGGGTAATTTGGGGTTTTGATGTTGTTTTGAGAGTTTCGAAGGTTCAACTAAGTTCGTATGTTGATATATGACTTGTTGGTATTATTGGTTGAGGTCCCGAAGGCCTCGGGTGTGTTTCAGGTGGTTAACAGATTTGGTTTTTGAGTTGAGAGCTATTGTTTCTGCTGGTTTTTGGACTTCTGGTGTTTTTCCGCACCTGCGGATGGGGAGCCGTAGGTGCGAAGTCGCAGGCACGGCGAGAGGATCGTAGATGCGGAAAATGGAAGACTGGAGCTGGAGCGCATGATATGGCCGCACCTGCGAGCCCACAGGTGCGAGACCTTGGCGTAAGTGCGGAGCTTGAGGGGCTAAGTAAATTGTGCAGGTGCGAGATTTTTACCGCAGGTGCGGGATCGCAGGCACGTGAAAAAGGCCGCAGGTGCGAAAAGCCTTGGCAGAATGTATAAATAGCACACTTCGCGAATTTTGGTCCATTCTTCACCATTTTTAGTCGGTTTTGAGGCTCTTGGCAGTGATTTTGAAGAGGGACTTAAGGGATTTCTGTGAGGTAAGTTGCTTGAGCCCTAATACTCGTGTTTATGGTGATTTCCCGTTGTTTAATAATGTAATTAGTGGGAACTAGGGGTGATATTGAGGGGTTAGGGCTTGAGATTTTGGAGAGTTTGATGTGAGGATTTGACGGGCCAAACGGTGTTGGATTTTGATAAATTTGGTATGGCTAGACTCGTGAGAGAATGAGCTTTCTATTTTTGTAACTTTTGTCGGGTTTTGAGGTGTGGGCTCGGGGGCTGGGTTTGAGCCAATTTCGGGATTTTGGGTTAATTTGATAGTTTTTCTTGTGGAATTCATCCATTAGTGTATATTGAAGGTATTGTTCTGGTTGTGGATAGATTCGGAGATTTTGGAGGCTGAGTCGAGGGGCGAGAGTATCCCGGAGTAGGATTTCTACGTTGTTAAGGTAAGTAACTCTTCTAAACTTAGTGCTGAGGGTATGAAACCCCGAATTAGGTGTTATGCGATTGGTATTGAGGTGACGCACATGCTAGGTGACGGGTGTGTGGGAGTGCACCCTGTGAAATGGGACCCTATGGTTTCCATGGCCCAGTATAATGGCCCTATTTTGTCGATATTTGTATTTTTACCATGTGATAAAGTAATTGAGCTGCCAATCATGCCAGATATCATGGTTAGACTTTATGCAGATACTGTTGAGACCCATAGTGCTCGTTTCTTGCTGTTATTTCACAGACTTAATTGATATTTGTATTCAGTCATGTTCATGCATTCATATCATATCTCAGTCTCAGTTGTTATCTATTGATACATCATATTTTTGTTGTCGGGCTAGTTTCATGACACTGTGAGCCCATGAGAGAGACCGGAGAGATTGATGACTGTGTAAGGCCGAGGGCCTGGTTACGAGGATATTGATACGATTGCATGTGAGTTGTCCGTGCAGCACATGAGTTGTTCGTGGAGCACGTGAGTTGTTCATGCGAATCCAGGTTTTGATATCATAGCATGTGAGTTGTCCGTGCATCACGTGGGTTGTCCGTGTAGCACGTGAGTTGTCCGTGCGGATCCGGATATTGATATTATGGCACGTGAGTTGTCCGTGCAGCACATGAGTTGTCCGTGCGTAGCGCTTGGGTTGTAGGAGCCCTTCCGGAGTCTGAACACCCCCGGTGAGCGTAGTCGACTATAAACGTGTGTGGATCGAGATACATGACATTTGCATGCACACACGACATACAGGCATTTGCATGCACGCATGACAAATAGGCATAGAGATGCATTTTTTCCACATGTTATATAGTATCATGTCATCCATGACTTATTATACACACTGACTTGTGGGCTCAGAGAGGTATTTTATACTTGTTATTTGTAAAGAAAGTGAAATATCTTTCTTATTGCTAAAAAGATTTATGGAAAAATCATAGTCTTTTCAAACTTACTTGTATTTCGGCATTTTGGAAAAAGATTTGACTTCTCACTAAGATATTTGAAAAACATGCCTATTTTCTAGAACTTTGAGCGAGTTGAGCATTTTACTTCTGAGATACTCTTTTTATTATTTGTATTACGTTGTGGCGAACTGTTGTAGAATACTGGTATTGGACCCAACCTAGTGTTAGCTCGTCACTGCTTTCAACCTAAGGTTAGATCTGTTACTTACTCAGTACATGGGGTCGGTTGTATTGATACTACACTTCTGCACATCGCGTGCAGATGTCGGTTGCTGTTGTTGCTGTGCTCGATGGTTGTGGGACTTGAAGATGTACCGACGTCCCTGCTGTAATTTCCTCCTTTGTTCGGGGTAGCCTTAGATGATATAACTTTGTTTATTTACTTTTCAAACAGACTATGTATTTATTTCATTTATGCTTTGTAAACTCTATTCGTAGAGGCTCATGATTTTTACTACCAGTTCTTGGAAAATGTCTAAAAAATTCAGTAAATCACTTTCATTTAATTTTTTTGTTGATATAATTGAGATCGGGTAATTAATAGTTGACTTACCTAGCGGGTTGGATTAGGTGCCATCACGACTAGTGGGTTTTGGGTCGTGACAAGTTGGTATCAGAGCTCTAGGTTCATAGTTTCTACAAGTCATGAGAAAGTGTCTAGTAGAGTCTTGCGGATCGGTGACGTCCATACCTATCTTCGGGAGGTTACAGGACATTTAGGATATACTTCCCGTCTTTCTTTCCTTATCGCGCGACATTGATTCATCTTGAAACGTAACTCTTTGAATTCCTTCCACGCATTTGTATGCGCACATGAGTGCTCGGTATCAACTATGCATCGATGGTTTGTGATTCTCATGGTTGAGGTGCGATATGTGATTTGGCATGTTGATGATGGTCTAGTCTGGAGGACTTGAGGTCGGGTCTTGTCTGTGGCTTGAGTACTGAGACTTCAGTTGTGTAAGCACGTGCATTTGGGGATTATCTGTCCTTATTGGTAGGATTTGTGACTAAATGACCATGTGGTGAGTATGATTTGGTTGCGAGATGCATTCAGATCATTTGAATGTGACAAGAAGAGTTTGCTGGAAAGGTAGCAAGGACTATTGGGTGTTTGACTTCTGTCTTGAGTTGGCATATGGCCTCGAGTTATGGGTGTGTTGAAGGACCTCTCATGTAGTTTAGTTGTGGAGCGAAGTAGATCTTCATGTTGTGTTATGAGTTCAGACTCAGGAAGATTAAGAGAATGCATAATAGTTATGATTATGGAAGAGTGTAGAGGGTTATCAGTGGGAGGCTAAGCAGGTAGGGTTATCTCCAGCGGGGTGTCTTGAGGTTGTGTGATCCTTATGTTATTTTTTGGCGAGTTCCCTTCTTTCTTCCAGTGAATCGTATGTGTTGCAATTTGAATTCGGGTTGCTTATGAGAGTTGACTTGGCTGCTACAAGGGTAAATATGAGAGTTGCAAATAATTTGGGGTATTAGATGGTTTTGCGTTGCAGGAGCTCAGGAAGGATTCAGTTGAATCTCACTATGGTATTGTGGCAGCAATACAGTGTGGTCATTATGAGCTATGGTCCATTTTGATCTATGTCTTTGAGCTAAGTGGGGGAATCTGCTATCGACGAGATGATTGCACGATTATGTGTTGTAGTGGTTTCGGTTTGAGGTAAACTGGTGAATCAATTATGACTATGGTGGTTGAGATGGAGGATGACTCGAGTAAAAAAACTTCTGGATGCGGGTTGTGTTATACTCTATGGGTATAGGAATCATGGAATAATTGAGTGGTTAGTTGTGTAGGTTGTAGTGTGCGTGGAGTAGGAGATTGCTCGATTGCCTAGGAGTGTGGGTTACTCCCTTGGGTGTTGGTGTGCTAGTGGATCAAAGGTCATTCGGTCCGTTTGGTCGGTCTAAGTGAGGTTTGAGTAGAGTAAATGACTCTCGAGAATGGTTTTAATGGGTGCAAGATTTATATGTGATATTTGGGAATCTTCAGGATGTGTATTTGGTTAGAAACTGAGATTCACATTGGATGGTGTCAAGACATGTGGAATTTCTATATCATTATGGATTCTACATATCAGTATCAGAGAGATGAAGGTAATGGCATTAGACTCACATGAAGTCTATTCAGAGTAAGTATTTGGGTTGTGGTACTTTTGGGGTGCTTAAGTGAACATTCAACGGCTTATAAGCAGGGTGGTGTGGTTTTATGCTAGGGTCTCGCGTGGTGAGTTTTGGTTGAGGATTTTGGTATCATGGCAAGGAGAATAATCAATTTGAAGATAATTTAGAAGGAACTCGGAGAATTAGGACAGCTTGTTAGTAGATTGGATCAGCACAATGATGGATATAATCGGTTCTTTGAGTGCTTATGATGTGGTAGGTTTCTACAGGTGTTTCGTGGCAATGATCTTGGGTTTCGGTAGCCCGCGTGGCTTGGTTGAGATAGAGAGATTTAGTTCTGATGGCTTGATTATGTGCAAATGAGTTTCGAAGAGTTTTTAATTGTTACTACCATGGTTCGGGGTGTATATTTCCTATTGGGGTGTGGGGCATGTTGCGTATTGTGATTTTTCCTCCAGGATGGGATCTAATGGAGAGTTCTTGGCTAATCGCGTATGTAGTTGCTTGCGACTGAGAGTTTGGTTTGAGATTTTCGTATCTGTCATATTATGGCATAATGGGTGCGGTGTGTTGTGTAGTATTGAGATTTTCAAGTGCAAGGTCACCAATCGATTTTGAAAGGAAGGTCCTGAATTCTTAGGCAGCATGGGCGATCTTAGATGATTAGATAGATGTTATTACTGTTAGATATGGCTTGACAAGAGTATTTTCGGTAAGGGCAATGTGTTTGACTTATGGAAACTTCATTGGTTCTATGACACTCCCCTGGTTGATCGACTTCGGGTATTCAAATTGTGCCTTGTGGAACAGAAGGATTATAGAGGTAATTCATCATGGTATATTCGTGTATTCGGGAAGTGTTGAGGCATCTTGGTGGTGGAGTTGGGATCAGATATGGTGGCGCGTGTGCTCGACGAGTTTGGAGACTAGGAGTTCTCAGAAGCAGAATATTTCATAGTTGTGGGCTGTGAGGTTGTGGCTAAAGCTAGCTAATTGATAATGTGTGTTGTGATTTAAACATTGTGGACTTTCGAAGGGTTAATCATCCAATTGTGGGGGGACCATAGTTGATTTGGGGGCCCATAGGTAGTCCCAATTAAGATGTGTATTGTACACCGAGTCGGATTGATGGACTCCATAACACTATTATTGAGGGACGTGTTATTCGGTTGTTGCTAAGCTTATTCGTGTTTTGAAATGATTTATGAGTTACTCTTATATGCTTTGGGGAGTTGTGATTCGTTGGTTTTGGGAACACATGGTGCGACTCTATTGTGGTGTTATAGCAGAGTTTGAGTGAGATGAGTAATTGGGTATTGCATGATTGATGGCGTATTGGTTATGTTTATCGGGCTTTAAGTGGCATTGTATCGTCTGATTCTCTGTGGCTATGGTAATGCATTTTGGGCACTTAATGTCGAATTTCGAGTGGCTATAGAACTTGAGCAGGGGGCTCGAAGTATATAATATGGACTAGCGTTTGAATGGGGTCACTCATTGTAGCGAAGTTATGTATAGGTATGACCCTTGGTGTTAGGCTCGTGTGATTTGGTCCTGCGGTGTGATGAGTTCTTAGCATTGCTTTGTGGTGATACTCGTTGATCTTGCAGAATGGTTCTCTTTTTTGATGTCATTTTACATGTCTGAGTACATTTGGAATGTTTCTTATTAGTGCACGGACTACACAAGTCGTGGCTTTAGATTGTATTGATGTGTCATGTCAGTAGAATGGTCGTGTTGGATGTGATGAGGTCATTGGGTCTATATTGGGTGTTATCAGATCTGATTGCGGTATATTTGGAAGGATATTGATGCTGATCGGCTTAGAAATTTGTATAGTTCCTATCGAAGGAGAGAGAGGTTCCATAACTTGGTTATCCGACGAATGGTTATGGATTTCTGTGTGTTTCTTTTATCATTGGCAGTATATGAAGGTGTTAGAACGGGGCTTTGTTTGATAAGAGGTGTATTACCAACATTGGGTTGTTTGAGCAGTTTTTGTGATTATAAACTATCGCTATGAGTGTTTGCATTATGTGGTACATCATGTGATTTCAACTTGGGTTTTGACTGTGGCTTGATTCAGCTTGTTCGGACTTATACAGTGTGTTGAGGTGAGATTTTGATCTTATAGGAATATCGGTTTTAGAAATTGGATTCTAAGGCTTATGGGCTAGGTAGGATTGAGAAATTTCAGTTATGTTGTTTTATCATACCTATATGGAATAGGGTGACGTGGGATTACCCCCAGGTATGTGCATGGTAAGGTTGTGCGGCAGTTTGATGGGTTGAAGGACAAATCTGGGCACGTTCGAGGACGAACGTATGTATAAGTGGGGGAGGATGTAACGACCCGATCAGTAGTTTTGAGCAATTTGCACTTCGCTCGGTTGTTTGAGGCCATGTGTAGCTCCGAATGATATATTATGACTTATGTAAATCGTTGGTTTTGGTTTTCAGGTTATTCGGAAATGATTTGGAAGAATGATTCTCAACTAGAAGCCTTAAATTTGAAAGGTTTGACCAAGTTTGAATTTTTAGAATTTGATTTCGAATTGGATTTTTGATGGATCTATTAGCTATGTTGGGTGATTTTGGACTTAACCACGCGTCCGAATTGTGATTTGGAGGTCCGGGGTGGAATTAGGCTTGAATTGGCGAAAGTTGGAAAATTTGGCGATTTTGGTCGTCAATGAAAAATTAGATATCGGAGTCGGAATGGAATTCTGGAAGTTGGAGTAGGTTTGTAATGTCATTTATGATGTGTGTGCAAAATTTGAGGTTATTCGGACGTGGTTTGGTATGGTTCAACGTCATTTGCGAAATTTGTAAGTTTAGAAGCTCTTAGGCTTGAATCTGAGGGTAATTTGGTGTTTTGATGTTGTTTGGAGAGCTCTGGAGGTTCGACTAAGTTCGTATGTTGATATGTGACTTGTTGGTATTATTGGTTGAGGTCTCGTGGGCCTCGGGTTTGTTTCAGGTGGTTAACAGATTCAGTTTTGGAGTTGAGAGATGTTGTTTCTGCTGGTTTTTGTACTTCTGGAGTTTTTCCGCACCTGCGTATGGGGAGCTATAGGTGAGAGGTCTCAGAGCGCGGCGAGAGGATTGCAGATGCGGAAAATAGTAGGCTGGAGCTGCAGCGCAGGTGCGCAGGATATGGCCGCACCTGCGAGCCTGCAGGTGCGAGACCTTGGTACAGGTGTGGAGTCTGAGGGGCTAAGTGAGTTGCGCAGGTCACCTTGATACTAAACCAGATCGAGCCCGGGATCTTCTTGGAAATGGGAGATTTTCATCGTAGGTGCGGTCCCGCAGGCACGTGAAAAAGGCCGCATGTGTGAAAAGCCTGGGGAGAATGTATAAATAGCACACTTCGCGGATTTTGGTCCATCCTTCACCATTTTTAGTCGATTTTGAGGCTCTTGGCAGTGATTTTGAAGAGGGATTCAAGGGATATCTGTGAGGTAAGTTGCTTGAGCCCTAATACTCGTGTTTATGGTGATTTCTCGTTGTTTAATCATGTAATTAGTGGGAATTAGGGGTGATATTGAGGGGTTAGGGATTGGGATTTTGGAGAGTTTGATGTGAGGATTTGACGGGCCAAACGGTGTTGGATTTTGATAAATTTGGTATGGCTAGACTCGTGAGTGAATGAGCTTTTTAGTTTTGTAATTTTTGTCGAGTTTCGAGGCGTGGGCCGGGGGATCGGGTTTGAGCCGATTTCGGGATTTTGGGTTAATTTGATAGTTTTTCTTGTGGAATTCATTCCATTAGTGTATATTGAGGGTATTCTTTTGGTTGTTAATAGATTCGGAGCTTTTGGAGGCCGAGTCGAGGGGCGAGAGCATCCTGGAGTAGCATTTCTACGTTGTTAAGGTAAGTAACTCTTCTAAACTTAGTGGTGAGAGTATGAAACCCTGAATTAGGTGTTATGTGATTGGTATCGAGGTGACACACATGTTAGGTGACGGGCGTGTGGACGTGCACCCTATGAAATGTGACCCTATAGTTCCCATGGCCTAGTATAACGGCCCTATTTTGTCGATATTTGTGTTTTTACCATGTGATAAAGTAATTGAGCTACCAATCATGCCAGATATCATGTTTAGACTTTATGCCAACTATAAACATGTGTGGATCGAGTTACATGGCATTTGCATGCACACATGACATACATGCATTTGCATGCACGCATGACATACAAGCATAAAGATGCATTTTTTCCGTATGTTATATAGTATCACGTCATCCATGACTTATTATACACATTGACTTGTGAGCTTAGAGAGGTATTTTATACTTGTTATTTGTAAAGAAAATGAAACATCTTGCTTATTGATGAAAAGATTCTAGGAAAAATCATAGTTTTCAAACTTACCTGCATTTCGGCATTTTGGCAAAAGATTTGAGTTCTCACTAAGATATTTGAAAAACATGCCTATTTTCTGAAACTGTGAGCGAGTTGGGCATTTTATTTCTAAGATACTCTTTTTATTATTTGTATTACGCTGTGGCGAACTGTTGTAGAATACTAGTATTGGACCCGACCTAGTGTTAGCTCGTCACTGCTTTCAACCTAAGGTTAGATTTGTTATTTACTCAGTACATGAGTTTGGTTGTACTGATACTACATTTCTACACATTGTGTGCAGATGTCGGTTGCTGTGCTCGATGGTTGTGGGACTTGAAGATGTACTGACGTTCCTGTTGTAGCTACCTCCTTTGTTCGGGGTAGCCTTAGATTATATAACTCTGTTTATGTACTTTTCAAACTGACTATGTATTTATTTCATTTCTGCTTTGTAAACTCTATTCGTAGAGGCTCATGATTTGTACTACCAGTTCTTGGGAAATGTATAAAGTTCCGTAAATCACTTTCGTTTAATTGTTTTGTTAATATAATTGAAATCGGGTAATTAATAATTGGCTTACCTAGCGGGTTGGGTTAGGTGTCATCACGACTAGTGGATTTTGGGTCGTGAGTTTTCCCATGGAGGTTCAGGAAGTTTCACGTCATCTGGTGTCGTTTGTACCTTCTTCTTGGTACCCAGATCTGAACTTCCCTCTACATCCATTGTTATCGACACAGGCAAGACTTTCGACCCCTGTTCTATACTCAACTTAGTAGTTGCTGAAATTTTACCTTAGTTAGGTGCAAAATATTGACCATATAATTGCTCTGGAATCAGGTTCAATCGCTTTGAAACTCCATGATTGATGAGTTGCGAACCCACCTTCAATGAGCTAGCTTGAAATTGGCCCCCAATTGGTGTGTTTACATGTTGTGTGTTTCTGCATTCAAGTTTGTCTGCTCGCACTTACTGAGCTCCCAACCATAATAATCAAAAGTTTTGTTGGTCTTCCTCGCTTTCCTGCCATGGCTATTCCCGATCAGCGTACGTCAACATAACGTGCGCGAAGAGCCTAGAGTTTAATCTGTTATAAAGAAAAAGTTCTATTGTCGTTGTTTTTGCTTGGTTGTCTGTGTTTAATTTTTATAGGACTAAGCGCAAGCGATAGAATAAGGTTCAGAGTCCACACACAGTGGTTAAAGATAGCACAACCGGCATTAGATGCATGTGCAATGCACATACTGGTAGACATCTTTTCAAATTTTTTTGTTTGTAATCCCAAACATACTTCTTAGTAGTAAGTAGAGGTCAGTTCAATGCTACCCAGGTGATAACAGAATATTTGTATGGACATGTAGATGATGCACTTGATCATTTTAGTGAACATTATTAGAACATTATTGTGATGGTGGAAATATTACAATGCTGAATTTTTAGAAAATGGGACTTACTGGACAATCTCTCCCAACAAGTGTTGCTCTGAAACACTAGCAAACAATTTCTTATAGGAATTATTTCAATTGAGCTCGTGTTGCTGCCTAACCTAGGGAAATTGGATGTTTCTAACAATCAACTTTATGGAAAAACCTCACCATTTAAGAGAAATGTGCTTGTAAAAATTGAAAAATATAACCAAATCCACCTTAACCTAGTACACCTTTTGGGAGAACTTCTCATTTACCTGGTAGGATGGAGGTGGACAAACACACGGAAATTATGGTAAATTTTTTTAAACTTGTTTGTTGTATGATCAGTGGTAACTAGTGTTTGTGTTGTTATTGTATTTTTGGACTATTCGTGTTTTATCTTTATAGGACGTTTAGAGTCCACATACATTGGTTATACATCACATAATTTACATAAGATAACACGTGTAATGCATAAGATGCACATGTAATGCACGTATCAACAGACATTCGTTGAGAAATATTTTTATCATCCAAACACACTTCTCCGAAAATTTGTTGTCCTAAATCGTACACGTACGTTCAATCAAATAATAAATAGTGAGTAGAGTATCGTTCCAATGAGGACTTGTGATCAATTATCAACTAAATCAAGTAAATTTTAATTTATCGAGTCAAGAACTATTTCAAGGTGATTTTTGTTTGATTAATTCTGCTAACTAAAGTTGCGATTCAAGGAAAAACTAATTAATTATCATACTTAGTACGAGAATTTTAATTCAATGAGAAATAAGATTCCGGGGTCATGGTTGGATAACAATCCTGTTGACTTCTAAGTTATTAAACTGCAAGGAGAACAATACTCATAGAAATTTGAAATGTTTACTCGCCTATTAAATTTATTCTAAACCCTATATTTCTATGAGACTAGAGATAAAAAGAACGCATTAATAATCTCTTTCACAACTGGCTAAGCACGACAAATAGGAATATTTCTGTCCGTGTTTGCAATTCAATTCCCCAATGACTAGGTTCAAGATCACGCTCTATTCAATCTTATTGCAATCAAGAATTGCCTCTTTCAAGTTTAACTCAACATTCATATATATTATTTCACTATTAATTAGACAGTAAAATAATTAGGATCAGAAAATGAATAAATAACTCAATATGATAAATTAAACCGTCAAATTAATCTCTGAATGTCAGCATTCATGTAAAATTATAACCTCAAAACAAACGAGTTTAGCCACACATATTCATAGTATCAATGTCAAGTAACTCCCAAGAATACATAAAAAAAAGAAGGGAAAAATAAGAACTCAAGAAAAATTCCACGGTTTCCAAACTCTATGATGGCTTTTCTCTGCTTCTTGGTGTGTTGGGTGCCATAAAAGAAGTATTTTTGGCTTATATATTGCGTTCAAAAGTCGTGGGCCAAAATTTTCCTTTTCCTTTTTTGAGTCAGCTTCATCGATTGATGCTAAGTTGGATGCTCCGCGTCCACCTCAGCTTGAACTTCTCAGTGGATGCTTCGCGTCCACCTTCTGTTCCTTCAACCTTGCTGTGTCCAGGTGCGGATGTTAAGGTGGATGCCTTAATGAGACTTCACTGCTAAGAGTGCTTCAAATGGCCTTTTTGACCTAGGATGGATGCGATGCATCCAACCTCTTTTCCTATAGTTGGAGCATCTTCAATTCATATTTTTGCACTCCAAACATCCTAAATCATCACACTACTAGAAATCCGGCAAAAAGCGACCAAAAATTTGCGACCAAAATTGGTCTATCAAAAAAAGCGACCAAAGTTGGTCGCTAAATTGGATAAAATAATTAAAAAATAATTATAAATAAATTAGCGACCAAAGTTGGTCGCTATTTGGTCGATAATGTGGTCAAAATATTGACCGGACTAGTCAGACTTGCTTGGTCAAAGAAATAGTAAAATTAGCGACCAACTTTGATCGCCAAAGTGGTACCCAGTTATAAAATTTTTAATAATTATATAAATTTCATATTAGCGACCAAAGTTGGTCGCTTATGGTACTTGAAGAAAATAGAGACCAACTTTGGTAGCTAATCTGGGACCCAGATATAAAATTTTATTAATTATATTATTATTTAAAAAAATTATAAAATATAAATAAATATAATTTAAAGTTAGCGACCAAAGTTGGTTACTTAATAAATGGGAAGCAGATAGAGACCAATTTTGGTCGCTAATTTGGGACCCAGTTCTAACGTTTAACAATTATGTTATTATTTTAAATATTTTAAAATATAAAATAAATCTGATTTATATTTAGCGACCACCTTTGGTCGCTAATTTTGATTTATGTTTAAAAAGCGACCAAAGTTGGTCTCTTTTTAGGTCAACATTGATCAAAATTAAATATCATACTATCTAAATAATATAAATGTAATTCGTTAACACTTTTGTAATACAAGAGATGAATACACTAAAATATACTCTAACATGCTATATTTGTAGTTAAAATTGTACAACGAAGCGTGTTATATATATATATATAGACATACACTTCAGTGTAATACTATAATGTATATATAATTCAACGATGCATCTGAGTAGGTTATACAGTATCATATACTATAACCCGACCCTCTGTTACTAGCACTTCATGTATATATATATGCCCACACACACACACAGAGACACTTCACTGTAATACTATAACGTATATATAATTCAACGATGCATCTGAGTAGGTTATACAGTATCATATACTATAACCCGACCCTCTGTTACTAGCACTTCATGTATATATATATGCCCACACACACACACAGAGACACTTCACTGTAATACTATAACGTATATATAATTCAACGATGCATCTGAGTAGGTTATACAGTATCATATACTATAACCCGACCCTCTGTTACTAGCACTTCATGTATATATATATGCCCACACACACACACAGAGACACTTCACTGTAATACTATAACGTATATATAATTCAACGATGCATCTGAGTAGGTTATACAGTATCATATACTATAACCCGACCCTCTGTTACTAGCACTTCATGTATATATATATGCCCACACACACACACAGAGACACTTCACTGTAATACTATAACGTATATATAATTCAACGATGCATCTGAGTAGGTTATACAGTATCATATACTATAACCCGACCCTCTGTTACTAGCACTTCATGTATATATATATGCCCACACACACACACAGAGACACTTCACTGTAATACTATAACGTATATATAATTCAACGATGCATCTGAGTAGGTTATACAGTATCATATACTATAACCCGACCCTCTGTTACTAGCACTTCATGTATATATATATGCCCACACACACACACAGAGACACTTCACTGTAATACTATAACGTATATATAATTCAACGATGCAT
>ML428957.1:57161-92393 GCA_005239525.1 Nicotiana knightiana | reverse complement strand
AATGTCACTTTAAGTGGAAAAACTCCCGTACCCCTTTGGGGCGTATAAAAAGGAGGTGTGACACCATTAACTAGGATGGCGATGTTTGAGGTGCTAATACAGGATAAGATTAACTTAGTTAGCTTAGGGGGAAGTTGAAGGCCTGTAGAGTGTCTCTAACAAAATACCACTCCAGCCTGTCAAAGGATTTTTCTAAGTCACTTTTGAGGATCATATGTGCTTGGTTCCTTTTAATTATACCAAAGTGGGTGATGTAATCTTGGATTATGATAGAATTGTCTGAGACACTTCTGTTGGATAAGAAACTTGACTGTTTAGGGATAATTATGTCAGGGAGCAGTGGCTTGATTTTATTAAAAATGACCTTTGTGATGGTCTTATAGATGGTATTACAAAGCCTTATTAGTGTGAGGTTTTTGAGCAAGGCAGCTTGGGGATACTTGGGGATGAGGCAAAGTGGACTATGGTTCATGGTGTGTGTCAAAATAGGACTTACACAAGTCACTGATTTTCCCACAATGCTCCAGTATCTTTGATATAAGAAAGGGTGTAGCCCATCTAGACAATGAGCCTTAGAAGGTTTGAAAGAGAAGGTAGGCAGTTTGATCTCACTATCCTCTAGGGGCATGTACAATCTTTCTCTTTGGCAGTTTGAGAGAGTATGAGTCATGTCCAGATGACTGATAGTGAGAATGGAGGCTTGGGTGTGGGAGAAAGTGTAAAGTCTCCTGAAGAAGTGTATTATAGAGTTCTTAATGTCTCCTTGTTCATAGAGACAGTTCCTACTGTCATCTTTGAGGGACAAGATCTTGTTCCTCCTTCTCTAATTGAGAGTGGAAATGTGGAAAAATTTGGTGTTGGCATCACATAAATATTGCCAACTGATCCTGGACTTAAATTTCTAGAAATCTTCCTAATTTTTGAGGATAGATTCCAGATCTCTAATCAGGTTACTTTCAAGATTCAACAGGAAGTTACTAAACTAGTAGTTGGGGGATTTTTGGATTCCAACAATTCTGGCCAGGATCCTTCTCTTTTTGTGAAAGATATCGCCAATGGTATGCCTTTTCCACAAGGTTACTAAATTTTTGAAGGTGTTGGTTGATTAGATTAAAAGGGAGTTTGGGGTGAAGGCCTTAGTGATGATACTAGGAAAGGATGGGTGGCTAGTCCACATTGATACAAACCTGAAAGGCCTATTAGTATTATTGGAAGTATCCACCTTTAGCATTATTTGTACAGGGTTGTGATCAGAGTGGGTCCTAGGAAGATGGTTTACACTAGCCTCAGGGTATTGAGAAATTCAGTAGTCATTAACAAAACATCTATCTATCCTTTCTAAAATTAGACTGCTCCTATTTTTATATCTTTTGTTGGTTCAGGTGTATTTACTACCCTTGTAACCTAAGTCAACTAACTTGCATTCAGTAAGGCAGTTCCAAAATAGGTTGTTGCGGTTTGGGTTAATAGGATTTTCCCCAAACTTGTCCCCAGCCTTTAAGACTTCATTGAAGTCTCCACCAAGAAACCAATTTCCACCATAGCTTTTAGAGATTATAACTGAATTATTCCGTAATAGTTTTCTATCAGCTAAAACTGTGCTAGTATAGATGGCTGAAAATAACCAGGGAGTTTGGGACGAGAGTACCTTCACCATGGCATGAATGCCTTGATGGGTAGTGGAAACCTCATCAACTTACACACAGTCCGCTTTCCACATCATGACAATCCCACCTGACAAATCCACAGCTAGAGACTAGATGAGCATATCAAAATGTAAGTCCTCAGTCAATTTCTTATGATCATCCATTTTTGTCTCTAGTAAGACCAATATTGCTGGTTTGTGGAGTTGAATCATGTCAAGGCAGTGTCTCCTGAACTCTGCATTGTTTCTACCCCTATCATTCCATATGATGTAATTTATTAGGGGTGATGACATGGTGGTGAACTTGTTTATGTAAGCCTTCTCCATCCCCTAGGGAGGCGCATTGGTTTCTTTTCATTTTTGCTTCTCATGTTCAGCACTGGGGTTAGGTTCATGAGTGGTTTGATCACACATTGGTTGTGGTGAGAGCCCAGACTCACTCCACATTTGGTCAGGGTCCTGGGACACAGGAGCACTAGTATCTTATTTTTCTCCACACTGAACTCTATCGCCCTAACAGAGTCTAGTAGAAGGGAGTCTGTGCGTAGAGGTCCATTACCCTTTCCCTCCATTTGCAAGGTATTTTCCCTTTCAGAAGCTTTAGGGCTATGTTGATCTCCCCTGTAATGTTCCCTAGAGGTGGAGACTGGCTCTTCTAGACTAGAGTAGAAGATGATGGGGTTTGTTGGGATTGGGGCTCGATAGTCACAAAGGTTGGAGACGCCGCCAATTCCTCCGCTACTAGGTCTGGGAAGAAGCAAATTTATTGGAAATCTTGGGAGAAGAAGTTGTTGATCAGCGGGGTGTCTAGATTTGGGTGTATGTTGTTGTTGAGGGTCATTGCCTGCCGGAGGCTTGGGCCAAAGGCTTCCAATGCCCTGTTTAGAGCCTTCATTGTTGCCTCGCTAGGTGTACAGGGTTTTGGACGATTAGCGTGAATGATTTGGTTCCCCATGATGTTCGCGAGTGATCCGATGACAGTCGAAGGGATGTCACTATGATGGGTGGCTGTTAGGAATTTTTTATTTTTGTGTTTTTCTTGCTTTGCCTCTTTGGGTAAAAATGAGGTTAGGTTTGTGGGAGGGTTCATAATGGCGTTGTTTGCTTTGAGGATCAAATCTTGATAAGTGGAAAGGTCATTTGTAATTGCATCTTGTAATTTGGATTTGGAATTAATGAAGTATCTGTTAGAGTGGACGAGGGGTGTCATGTCTCATGAGTTTGGATGATTTCTCAGGTGAGACACTTGAGTGTCCATAAATCGTGGTAAAGTTTTCACATTAGAGCACTCCACTAGGAGGGGAGTATGGGACATGTAGGTATTGGGGCAAGGATAATTATTTGGGCTGGGGTGACCCGATTGGGTATGGACCCCATTGACTGATTGGTTTTGAGAGGTGGTGGACCAAACTAGCAGCTCTTGTCAGGTGTAGCCCTAAAGTAGGGCTAATGATGAGGGCCTCTTGTGACGCAACTTGGGCGGGCCCACTTGACTTGTCCGCATCTGTTCCATCAGGCCCCATCCTCGCTTTTTTTTTTGGATCTGTACTTGGGCCGGGGTCTTGTGAGTTGGGCTACTGGGTAGTGGGGGTGGGAATGTGTTTGTTTATTGGGGCCATTGGGACGATTGTAGTTATATGCTTGTGCACTATTTGATTTTGAATTGTATTGAAAGGTTTTGGTTTCCATAAACTTACTAGAATTTGCATCGCACATCTTTACTTGGATCTTTTGTGCTTTTTGTACATCATATTGTTCATTTTCATTTCTTGCTCCACTATTCCTTCCCTTCGTGGGTTGGTAGTTAAGCTTCTTACGTCTTGGGAAGGTTACTGTCTTCCATCAATTGCTCTCATCTTTTTATGTGCATTTCTGACATTCAGGGACTTCTTATGATGGTGTTGGTGCAATTTTCTTGAACTTGCAATTTTTTGTAATGAGGTCAATCCTTCCACATGATTTACACAAAGTCACTTCACCTTCATAGATCACTGATTGTTTGTGATCTCCTATGATGACTGTTGTTTCCACTGGGGTTTCAAGCGGGACTTGGATAGAGATGCGTGCATACCTTCCTCATAGCGTGGAGGATGTGCATGAATCAATTTTTAATAATTTGCCAAGTTTTCTCCCAACTTTTTTCGGTATTTCTTTATCATAGAATTCAGTTGGTAGTTGTGGTAAACGAATCCAAATGGCCGTGAAAAATAATGTAGCTTCTTGTGGAACGAATTTTGGTTCTCATTTGCGTACTGATAGGAAATTCCTAGAAATGAACCATGGACCTAGGTGTAGTGCCTTAGCCATATTATTTCGTAGACCAAATTTGACAATGAAAAAATCCCATGCTAGGTCAATTAAGATTAACAATTCGGATGATTTCGAGAGGTCAATTAGTTTAGATCAAAGAATGGTGAGATATTCTACGACCAAAGACCTTTATGATTACTGAAAAGGGCCATGGTTGGTATAGGCGTTTCTTAATTTCCTGTGAGAGGGCAATTGAGATATCAATACCTTTTCCGTTATTATCTTTGATTATTGGGGAAGATTCCTCATCGTAATACTCTGTTTGACTTACTGCTTGATCGTCGAGTAATATTTTCTCGTAAGATTGTGTTGGTGCTTCTTTCACATCCATTTAGTTATTTTTATCCGGTGATTTTAGTGGGATAATTGGTGGTGTAGTGAATGTGTCCATGTAGGTAGTCTAGAGGGAGGAGGGGTTTTCTCTCTCTAAAATAGGCCTTTTCACGATTCAATTGTTCGTTAGATAAAAAGGTGCATTATGTGTGTAATACTGTAATTGTAAATTGATCTAAACACCAACTAAATATTTCAAAAGTCTAATACTATATATTAAATGTAAGACCTTAAGTTTGATTTATTACGTGATTTTCTTAAACCTCATATATTATAGCCTTGCAACATATATACTCCTATTGCCTGTTCAGAACTTATATTTCTTTTTTTATTTTTATCCAATCACAATCCTTCCAGGTTGGTGTGAAAATGATTTACCAAAAATTTGTCCAGGGTCCATCACCAACCACCTTTTGGGTTCACCAACCCAACCCACAATTCCAAATTATCATAGAAAAAGCACCCCCAAAAGTTACCGAAAATATCCAGAATATCCCTTAAACATTTCTGAACTCTGATTTTGCCTCTCTGGTTGCACTTCACTTCTCACGCCTCGACGGAGCCCCCAACGTCTCCTCACACTTTCCCTCTTTCTACCTTAGAATATATATATATATATATTCATCTCTTCTCGTTTTCTTATCTTCCCATTCTCTCTCTGCTGCAGTTTAGTTTCCCTGATCTGATTCGCCAAAATGCAGAGCACTGCAATCTCGTTTTCTCCGTCAATTTCACTTCCTAAGAAGCCTCACAAGCCTTCTAGTTCCGCTTCGTTATTCAGATTCAATCCTTTATCTGCTCAATCTTCTCGAACGACGCTTCGTTTTGGCTCCCTAAATGGCTCCGCAGCGCGGAAACTCAATCCTATTCGTTGCTCAGCTGATTCGTTGAATCGTAATGGATGGATTTCGGTTCCGCCGCCGGCCCCGGAGCGTGAATCGGACGGAGTGGAGGTTCGGGCCACATCCGTTCCCGAGAGCGCTGGAGAGGCCCCTAAATCCAAGCCTTTGACGGATACTTTGGTGCTCGGATCGCTTTTCGGCCTTTGGTATCTATTTAACATCTACTTCAACATTTACAACAAACAGGTGCGCTTTACTTTCGCTGATCTGAGGTCATAGTTTCTTATACTACTTTTTCCAGGGAGAGCTAATACTTGTTGGGTATTTTGGTTCTTATACGTGTATAAGTTTTGCTTCATTACTTGTGGTTGATAGTGTTTTTTTCTACATAAATGCATGCATGTATTGTAATTTATGAGGTTCTTCAAGGCATGTATTGTTCAAATTTTTCAGATTTAAACTTCGTCAGATGTTAATTTTCTTTTAACTTTTTGGAATTATCTATTCGCTGAGTATAGTTTGCAATTTGAGCCATTTTCAACCTACATTTATATATAGTTTGCAACTTAATTGAAGTGATTTTGAATCCCTTACTGAATAGATATGTTACCTTTTGTGGTTCCAAACATGGCACGGTGTGTCTTTAATTAAGATTCGTATATTCTGTAGGTGCTGAAAGCGTTCCATTTCCCAGTTACAGTGACTCTTGTGCAATTTGCCGTTGGCAGTGTCCTTGTAATTCTAATGTGGACTCTCAATCTATATAAAAGGCCAAAAATCAGTGGTGCACAGGTAACTTCATTGAGACGGATTTACTATGCTTTGAGTTAAGACCTGATTATGTGCGCGAGTTCTGATTCTAAATTTTCAATTGGCAGCTTGTTGCAATTTTGCCGTTGGCAGTTGTGCATACCTTGGGCAACCTTTTCACCAACATGAGTCTTGGAAAAGTTGCTGTATCATTCACTCACACTATTAAAGCTATGGAGCCATTCTTCTCCGTTGTTCTCTCTGCTATGTTCTTAGGCGAGGTACAGTTTAGATGATTACTTTTACATTTCTATATAAAGGTCTTGCATTCATTGTGTGATAGTAAGGCAAATACAATTATTTTTCAATCTCTTTTCCTTTTATTTTCATCTTAATTCGGATCATATTTATGCTTCCAGTACTTGAAAAGTAAAGAAATTCACTTCAATGTAGTTCTTTGTCTTCTGGTCTATGTTATTATAGCTAGTGACATTGGATGTGTCTTGTTCATGCAGTTCCCTACCATATGGGTTATGTCTTCTCTTGTACCAATTGTTGGTGGAGTGGCACTGGCATCGTTGACTGAGGCCTCTTTTAATTGGTGGGAAATTCAAATGTTCTATGTTAAATAATGCCATATGATTTTGTTGCTTTATTGGTATAGAAATGGGAGACACTTTCAATAAAAGTTTTATTTCAAATTTTAATATACAGTTCTTGTTTTGTCGATTACCAGGGCTGGATTTTGGAGTGCAATGGCCTCTAATTTAACCAATCAATCTCGTAATGTTCTCAGCAAGAAGTTTATGGTTCGGAAGGAGGTAATTATATTCTTTTTCGTGCTGTTAGATGTGGGTATGAAGAAAATGTGCACCCAAAGTTCAAGGGTTCTTTGGTTGATGTTTCAAGCTTATATTAAATGGTATTTGTGAGAGCAAACTCTTTGTGTGGTGTTCAATAGTTCTTTTCCATTTTCATCAAGTAACTAGCTTGTTTCTAGATTAATCTTATTGCCTTTACTAGACAAAACCCTAGTTATGTCTCTTGGGTGGTTTTTGTTGGTTTCTGAAATGCTGTGAAGTTTACAACTGTAATTTTTTAACAGGACTCATTGGATAATATTACTCTCTTTTCAATAATCACGATCATGTCCTTTTTCTTGCTGGCCCCGTACGCCTTTTTCGCGGAAGGTGTCAAGTTCACCCCAACATACCTGGAAGCTGCAGTAAGTGATACTTATATAAAGTGGAAATTTGTACTGTTTCTACCCCTTTGCTTAAATAGAACCTCTGGGTGTTTTTTCATTGTTCCATTGTAGAAATTGCCGCAACTACTTGATAAAACATTCATGATTTTCCTTTGGTGCTAGGGAGTGAATGTCAACCAGCTTTACACAAGGTCTCTCATTGCTGCTCTCTGCTTCCATGCTTATCAGCAGGTATAAGGGTTTTACCTTGTATATCTCATTGATTCATTGGAGTCCTATAACACGGTTCTTCTCAACTTCTAGCCTCCCTCATAGTGAGAAAACACAAAATTTATGTTGCTACAATAATGAACAAACAAGGTCACTTGAGATCTAATTATGCATTGTTGGCCCACTGAGTTTTGAACCATGCACCCACTGGCCCTCGGGGTTTTTTCGGTAGTAAAAAAGATTGGTATTTTACTGTTGTTTGGCTTTGTGCTGGTGTGTTGTTGCAATATGTGGTTGTTGGATCATGGATGTTCCCCTGTTCTAGTTAAGGATAGGAGCCTTCCTTTTCCTGCCATGTATTTTTGACAGTATTGAGCATGCGGCAAGTTCAGAATCCTATAAACTGTAGACCAATTTGAAAGACATGGCTCTTCCTTGCTATCTCCTAAAGTATAGTTGTGTCCTGCCTGCCTTATTTAGATGCTTGGGCTTGTCTTGAAAGATCTATGTGGTTTTTGCTGCTTTTCATCCTGGATCACTCAGTTTGACAAAATTGAAGATATAGATGAGGGCAAAAGCTTTAAATTGCATGCCTTTTAAAATGTCAGGAAGACTCAGAAAATTTGAAAACAGACGGGTGGCAATTTCTAATTTTGGCTATTGATCAATGGCCATTTTAAGGCAGAATGGGCTAAAAATTTCTTGTACAGTTTACTCATGGCTGTGTGACTGACCGCTGCAACTATGCAGCTCTTGGTTTGATTAAGTAGAATTCGTTGTTTTTTGTAATTTCATAAACCAATGTGACAATTCTTCATGAATTACTGAAAATTGTGTCACTTTCATTTGCGACGACAGCTGGTTATGTTATTTCTTGCTGACACTCAAGTATTGGTGCAGGTTTCTTACATGATATTGCAGAGGGTCTCTCCTGTTACTCATTCTGTGGGCAACTGTGTGAAGCGAGTGGTGGTTATTGTGACTTCCGTGCTCTTCTTCCGCACACCTGTTTCTCCCATTAACGGTTTGGGTATGACACCTTACACTTTATACTTGTCATCATGTAGCTGATTGAGAAGGAAACCCCTTTTCCTATTCCAATCCTCCTTCCAAATGGCAGCTCGAGTGAACACATGTGGAATATAAGAAGTTAGAAATTACCTTTTTCATTTACAACAAGATAATAATTTTCTTCTTCATTTTCTATTGTAGGCACTGGAGTGGCCCTTGCTGGAGTTTTCCTATATTCAAGGGTGAAGCGCATTAAACCTAAGGCAAAAACGGAATGAAGTCTAGATCAATTTTGATGGTAAATTGTGATCATTAGATGGATGAACCAAAACTTGGTTGTATTCTAGGCAGGGTCTTCTTTTAGTTTGTTGTGCTATGTGGGAAGAGTTATTCTTTTGTGATGCAGCCTTAACTAATTGCTGCTAATTTGACGATTTCACTAAATCACTGTTGTCGTTCTTCTGTAGGGTGTATTTTGTAATGTTCGACATGTTTAGGACCCAAGTAGCTTCAGCGGACGCTGAAAACATAAGAGTTGGAAAGAGTTTGTCATATTTAATCACATCATACCGTTGCATTCAAAATATTTTCTCCCTCGAAGGGGTTAAATATTTCGAAACCTACGGTCCATTGCGATAAGTATGTGTACTTAATAGAAGCAGATACTATAATACATCAATCTACCCATATCCATATCCAATAAAAGTAAAAGGAGTTAAGGAAGGTATTGCACTTATCAAAAAACAAAAATAAATTAAGTGAAAAGGAGAGTGAAGTTGAAGGTTCTACCCATACTGTGCTGAGCCCGTAAATATAAGGGATATATATTATATACAAAAAAAATATACAAATTTTAGGCAAATAAATTAGGGGAGGCCCAAATTAGATATTGTACAACATGGGGCAGTCATTTGATTCAAAATGATGTAAAAATTGTGCGGGGCACCCTATTTGGTCGCGCCCATTTAACCTATATTCGTTTTTTAATAACTTTTAACTTGTACCCACTTTTTAAATAACTTCAGCTCCCCTTTCCCTCGCTGAGCTGAAGTTCACCAGTTAAACTGAAGTTCGTCCGTTATAAAGACAACTTCAGCATACGGGGCTGAAGTTCCCCAATTACAAAGACAAAACTTCAGCTTCCCAGTTACAAATTTCGGCTCTAAAGTTGAAGTTCCCAAGTTATAAAGACAACAACTTCAGCATACGGGGCTGAAGTTGTTGTCTTTATAACTTGGGAACTTCAGCCTCGTATGTTGAAGTTTTTGTCTTTGTAAATGGGGAACTTCAGCATCGTATGCTGAAGTTGTCTTTATAACTTGGGAACTTCAGCCCGTATGCTGAAGTTCCCTATTTACAAAAGACAAAACTTCAGCTCTAGAGCTGAAGTTTCCCAGTGTAACTGGGGGAACACTGGGGGAACACTGGGGGAACTTCAACCCCGTATGCTGAAGTTTTTGTCTTTATAGCTGAAGTTCGCAAGCTACTTCAGGCCCGTCTACTAAAATGCTGAAGTTTTGCGTGATTGCATTTGCTATTTCAGCCTCGCATGCTGAAGTTATGAGCAAAAGCGGGTACGGATAAATTTTTTTTATAAAGCGGGTATAAGTTAAAACGTGGCACAAAAAGTGGGTACGGATGCAAAATCCCCCAAAATGATCGAGAACGAAATGAATCAATTTGCCCAATGGCCCGTATACCTTTACAAAATATTCCTGATCAGTCCAACACACAGGGTTGTTAATGTCAGATACAACCGAACAGGATCCTAGAACCTACATGTGGTTCTTTTTGACAAATAGGACGGAAATAAGTGTAAAAAAAAGAGTGACATATTTATGTATAACGCTCTTTTAAAGAGCGCTATACTTTAAAGGACTTTTAGACATTAAGGTATAACGCTCTTTAAAACAACGCTATACATATAACGCCTTTAATAATCGCGTTATTTATGGAAGCTGATGAGACAACTATGCATAGCGCGGTATATAACAACGCTATACATACATAATAAACCTTCCCTTCCCTTCTTCCCCACGTTCGAACCAGAAGGTCCTCCTCCTCCCCTCCCCCCCACCCCCCAAATTTTGTCCAAAAAAATTCGAGTGGACCCTACCTGTCCCACAAAAGATAAGAGTATAGGTCCCACATCCTATCCAAGCCTTCTATTGTTGTGGTTTGCTTGTTTCAGACTCAAATTTTCAATTCATCAACTTTCCGAGAAAACATAAATCGAGGTATTCCGATTTAATTTATGTCGAAACTCATATAAATAATGCATATTAGTTGTTTTGAATGTGTTCCATGTTGTTTTGTATTTTTTTTTTTGCGATTAAACTGATATGTTATTTTTATCCGAACTAAGATATTAATGTTCTAAAAGAATATGTAAAAATTGAGAAATCATTATTATTTGTTAATAAAAATGTTAATAATTTTTTTTACTGTTTTATATGTATTTTCGTGAATGTTTTGTGATTAAATGTATTTGTTGTTTTTATATTGTTTAGATTATTTATTTGCTTAAAGACTAGTAATATAGGACCCTTTTAGCGTAGTAAAATGTAGAGCCTTTTAGCGTAATATCCCTGTAGTTTAAGTACCGCTTATACTGATAGATCAAACACAAACTCTGTCCAATTTACAAAAATTAATTATTTAACTTACAAAACAAACATACAAAATTATGAAACTAACTTATAATATAATAAAATTGACACATACGTGAATTCAGGATAGCTTGGTGCTACTGGACCTCAAATAATGAGCCTGGACTCCATAGATATATACTCTATCCAATTAAATATTATATAATTATAAAAATTAATTATTTAATTTACAAAACAAACATACAAAATTATGAAACTAACATGTAAAGTAATAAAATTGACTCATACAAAATTCAGGATAGCTTGGTGCTACTGGGCCTCAAATATCGAGCCTGAAACCCCCATATATATACTCTGTCCAATTAAATATTATATAATTATAAAAATTAATTATTTAATTTACCGAACAAACATACAATTAGTGTTGTTTAATTTACAGTAGACGACATGGACGAGCCTATGCATCCCGTACGTTTCTGCGATGAGCTATTAGTGTTAGAGGGCGATCACAGGTCTACCCACGTATGAGAGGGAGAGTTACTGGTCCAAGCTCTCCATATACGCGTTCTCTTCTGCATCTGTATTCGACGCAAAAACTCCTTGTTACACACCATTTTAAATGGTTCCGATGACCAATAATGCTCAGCACCCACTGGCTGCAACTGTCCACTATAGGTGTTTAAGTATGCAACAACACTATATTATTTATCAACGTAGTTGGTTGGCCCTAAACCAACATGTTGAAAGCACCTGATGGCATGTGAGCACGGCATGTGGTAGATGTACCATTTCCCACAAGAGCATAACCTTCTAGATTCATTTATGGTATGTACATTATTCCCTCGGTTTTGATGGATAGCGATGCGAACTTCAAAAATATTTTTGTCGTGATCATACTGTAAAAATGAATGCCAATGTGCTCGCCGCCTGTATTTCTCAAATCTCTTCATCAGCAGTGGCATAAATTCAACACCCTTTCCATCAATGACATTGCAATTGTAGCCCTTTCAACAAACCTCTCCGCCATCTGCTTGAACGACATCAGCACCATGGCAGTGACAAGCAATTCTCTTGTCGACTTCAATAACCCGTTGAAAGACTCTGACACATTTATAGTCAGAATTCCCCATCTTCTTCCACCATCCGCATGCAAAGTCCACTTGTCAAGCTCATTTCACATCAACCAATGATAGGCTCTCTCGTCTTCCTGCCTGATAGATTCCATGCGCCTCCGGAATTTATGCCATTGGTGGTCTGTTGCTGCCATCCACATCAAATCATGTAGATCCTTGTTGGGATGCACCTTCTGCAAATTGGCCTTCAGGTGCCTCACACAGTAACAGTGGTAAGCATAAGGTTCTTGCCATGCATGCAAATTCTCTACAGAACTTAAGATACCACTATACCGGAATGCTGTTTGACAATGTGCTCTTTCAAATGATTCAAAAACAACGTCCACGTCTCTTGACTTTCATTGGCACAAATAACAAAAGCTAGAGGAAATATTTGTTCATTAGCATCTACTGCAACGACGATCAAAATCTTGATATCATACTTTCCATAGACATGAGTGCCGTCTATGGATATTACCGGGCGGCAATGCGGAAAACCATCAACTGCTGGTTTAAATGCCCAGAACACGTAATTGAATATATATTCTGGTCTTCCCGAACTCTGCTCAAGCTTCCTTTCAACAACATTCCCGGGGTTAAAGTGTTGCAGTGCGGCCATGTACCTGGGTAGAGCTGCAAATGACTTATCCCAGTTACCATAAACAATTTCAAACGCGCGTTTGTGCCCGAGAAATGCCTTTCTTTTGGCAATGGTGGCCATATTACTGGTGGACTGATGTAATGCACTCTTTGATTTTATACCTTATGGACGCTTCAAAGTATGGAATAAGGACAAGAGAAATCAAGTCAATATCCAAGTTGTAGTGATTCCCATTGAATGTGTCCATTTCACATATGTGGGTGGGAATGTATTTACCCACTTTCCACAGACCTGTATTCTTCTTGCTCGCATGTATCATCCAATGACAACCCGTAAACCATCTACGACAAACAACTTTGTATACATCCGGACTTGACTCCCATACCGTCATCTCACGACACTCTTTTACACTGTACATTTTCTCCGCCCTGCTTACGCGTGCTTTATCAGGACAAAGCATGCCCTTTGCTAGCACCGTTGGTCTAGAATTATCCCAAATTGCTGTCCCAATTTCATCAAAATCCCTTGTGAGAGCATCCACATCCGGCATACTTGGCAAATGATCAAGGTGGGGAATATTTGTTAAATGAAACGATACTTGGGACTCGTACACTCTTGGTCTAACGGGGGTGGAGCATACTCCCTAGTCAAATCAGGTCCTTCATTCTTTTCCTTCTCATCACCATCCTCATGAGGGAAGGGTGTGTCGTCTCCGGAATCATCGATATTGTTCTCATAATCACTTTTCTCTTCCTCACTCTGTGCATCTGCCAGATCCCGATTTAATATGTTGTCTTCGAGCAATTGAGTCAGGACATGTGGTTCAACTTTCTCATTTTCACTGCACAAACAACAAAATAATAAGCTACTCAAATTAATAAATACTTTCCGTATAGCTGTATCACTTCACTTACAAGTCGTAATGTGTTGACATTTCTTGATGGATATTATCCTATTGGTGATGACTCCAAGATGGACTACCATGATCCAACACACCAGATTTACGCATATTCCAACTGGGCGTGGGTTCATAACTTGTAAAGGTCATAACTGGCCGGTACCCCCTATGGAATATATGAGTGTTAATACAAATTCAAAAATACAACAAAACTATACATCGTAACACAGAATTATTCGCCACCATAACCTCACCCCCCCCCCAATATAATGAAACCCTTACTTTTCGCTCTTCAGACATTATGAAAAAATGCTTGAGAATTTAACAAGAAGAAAAATTTTAACAGGAGTTACGAATATTTTTTAATGAATTTTTGTAAAATCCTAACACCTTTAAGTAAGGCAATGCCTAGCTTAGGGGGGGGGGGGGGGGGGGGGTGCTGATTTTTTTTGGATATAGTGTTCTTTTAAATGTCGCTATACCCATTTGAATTATTGTTATGTCAGTTAAATGCAGGAGACTTATTGGTGGGTCCACAAAACAAGTATAACGCTCTTTAAAAAAGCGCTATACATATATAACACTGTTATTAAAGGTGTTATATGTATAACGCTTTTTTAAAGAGCGCTATGTTATCAATATGTATTGCTGTAAAACCAATAAAACATTAAACTTTCTGAAATAAAACCAGCAACAGAAAATTAGGAATAAATCGAGCCGACTAAATGCACAGTGTGTCCTTAAGAAAATTATTTTCCTCAAGTACCCGAGGTGTTGGAATATTATCCTCCCAGGATAGAACGATTAACTCACTAGCGTATTGGTACCAAAAACTCCGGTGAACGACAACCCACTCAATGGTCGTAAAACACACTGGAAAATATTGTGTAGAAGAAGAAGAAGATAATAAGAAAATTTAGTAAGTAAAAATTCTGGGATTCAAGACATATTTATAGACCATTTGGCACTGATTCTGAAAAGGTTTGCACCATTTCAGAAAAACCATAACTGTTGGAATAAGTGGGAATATTGCGGGAAAAAAAGTAGAAAACGGATTTAAAAATAATCCGGGAAAGAAAACGGACCGGACCGAACCGTGTCGCAGGTCATGGGTTATTCGGGATTGAATTTTCGTTAATTAATTAATTAAATAATCGAAAGAAATTTTATCCAAAAAGATTAATCAATCAATCGATCTTTGACCAAATCCAAATCCAAATCCAAAATCCGAATCCGAAGCCGAGCCGAGCGAGCGACGACGACAACGACGACGACACGAGGCTTGCCTTTTTCTCAACACTTTAAGAGCTAGAAGAAGAGCAATTGTATATATACCCATCAAAAGTCTTTTTTTCCTCCAATATGGGATAATGTCCCTTTGCCAAGGAGGGAAACTCAAATATTTTACTTTCTCTCCATTTCCCATTCACCCTCTTTAAGCTACACCAAGCTTAAAATTAAGCTACACCAAGATTAAATCCCAACAATCCCCTACATGAATGTGGAATGGCTATAAAATAAAGGAATGCACGGACGTGTGTGTGTTTTACATGCAAGAATTAATTGCATCTGGATAAGTAGGTTTTCCTTTGAACTTTCCGTCGTGAACTTATATCGGATATACTCGGTCAATCGGTAGATTTGATGTCTTTTAACCATCGATCTTTGTTGTATACCTATACAATATAAGTCACACAATCAATCGTTAACCCTCTATGGTTCTCACGGTTGTGTTCGTTTCAACCATGAACACCGCCTGGTTTCATGAGTGCTTAGAGAATGAGCCTTTACTTTCATTCTCTTTAAAGAGACTTACACTTCACACTCACATAGGTGATTCCTAAACATTAATCCTATAGACACACTATCTGGTCATATCCTGCCAGACTTAGCAAATCATTAAAAAGCTTTAAGCTTTATTGGCTCATCAAAAAGCCTTAATACTTTACCTCAATTCTTGAACATTGTCTTCATCACGAGAATGGGTTGAGTTATTTGACAATGTTGAACCATCATTCATAACTTTGTTTGATCTCTTTGAACCTAGCTCTTGGGATCTCCAGTCTCCTAGGTAGAGTTACCGCCATGATGACTTGTCCTAGGCCTTAACCCCATTCCCTTTGATGATCTTTCAACTGCTTCTATAGATAGGCCCTTTGTAAGTGGATCCGACATGTTATCTCTTGACTTTACGTAGTCAGTTGTGATAACACCACTAGAGAGTAGTTGTCTAACGGTATTGTGTCTCCGTCGTATATGACGAGACTTTCTCTTATACATAACGCTCCCAGCCCTGCCTATTGCCGCTTGGATATCACAATGTATACAAATAGGTGTCAAAGGTTTGGGTTAAAATGGAATATCTTCCAAGAAATTTCGGAGCCATTCAGCTTCTTCACCGGCCTTATCTAAAGCTATGAATTCAGATTCCATTGTAGAACGGGCGATGTACGTTTGCTTAGATGATTTTCAAGACACTACTCCACCCCCAATTGTGAAAACATATCCACTAGTGGATTCAACTTCAGATGATCCGATGATACAATTTGCATCACTATATCCCTCGATCGCGGAGGGATATTTGTTATAATGCAAAGCATAATTTTTGGTATGTTTCAGATAACCCAAAACTCGTTTTATTGCCATCCAATGTATTTTATTGGGATTACTTGTAAACCAACTCAATTTGCTAATAACACATATTATATCTGGTCGCGTACAATTCATGATATACATCAAACTTCCCACTACTCTTGCATAGTCGAGTCGTGAGTCATTTTCACCTTCATTCTTTTGAAGTGCATAACTCACGTCAATTGGAGTCTTGAAAATTTTGAAATCCAAATACTTGAACTTGTCAAATACCTTTTCAATGTAGTGAGACTGTGATAATGCTAAACTTTGTGGAGTTTTGTGAATTCTGATTCCTAAGATCACATCAACACATCCTATGTCTTTCATGTCGAATTTGCTAGCCAACATGCACTTTTTAGCATTTATATATGCCATACTTTTGCTCATTATCAACATGTCATCAACATATAAACAAACAATGACTTCATGACCTGGAGTGTTTTTAATGTAAACACATTTGTCACACTCGTTGATTTTAAATCCACTTGCCAACATTGTTTTGTCAAATTTGGCATGCCATTGTTTGGGTACTTGTTTAAGTCCATAAAGTGACTTAACAAGTTTGCACACTTTCTCTTTTCTTTACCAGGAACCACAAAACCCTCAGGTTGTTCCATGTAAATCTCTTCCTCCAATTCTCCATTTAAGAAAGCTGTTTTAACATCCATTTAATGGATTTCAAAACCATACACAGCCGCTAGTGCCACTAACACCCGAATAGATGTTATCCTCGTTACTGGCGAGTAAGTATCAAAGTAATCAAGGACTTCCTTTTGTCTATAACCTTTGACAACAAATTTTGCCTTATATTTGTCAATAGTGCCATCAACTTTCATTTTCCGTTTAAGGATCCATTTCGAACTTAAAGGCTTATTTCTTGGAGGAAGATCAACCAATTCCCATGTATGATTATCCAAAATTAATTGAATCTCACTATTGACTGCCTCTTTCCAAAACGTCAGAAGATGACATAACCGCTTTAAAAGTTTGAGGTTCATTTTCAAGCAAGAGTGTCACAAAATCTAGTCCAAAGGAAGTAGGTGTTCTTTGATGTTTGCTACGCCTTGGATCTTCTACACTTGGAGTATTTTCCTTTGGTTCTTCCCGAGGTCGTTTAGGTCTTTTACTTAACGACTCGCATTCAGTTTTATGTGGATAGATGCTTTCAAAGAATTCAGCATTATCCGATTCTATTACCGTATTAACATAAATCTCGGGATTATCAGATTTATGAACCAAAAACCGACATGCTTTACTGTTTGTAGCATATCCAATGAAAACGCAATCTACGGTTTTTGGTCCGATTTTAACCTTTTTAGGTAAAGGAACTTGTACCTTTGCTAGACACCCCACACTTTGAAATATTTCAAGTTGGGTTTTCTTCCTTTCCATTTTTCATATGGAATAGATTGCGTTTTGCTGTGGGGTACTCTTTTGAGTATTCAGTTAGTTGTAAGGATAGCTTCCCTCCACAAACTCTGTGGTAATCCAGAACTTATTAATAAAGAAGTCATCATTTCCTTTAATGTCCGATTTTTCCTTTCTGGTTTGATGGATAATTCCATATTCCGAACATATTTCTGCAAACGGAGATTCATATTCTCCACCTCTATCACTTCTAATCATTTTGATCTTTTTATTCAATTGATTCTCCAATTCATTCTTGTATTGCTTAAATGCTTCACTTGCGTCATCCTTACTATTAAGAAAATAAACAATAATATCGAGTGCAATCGTCAATATAAGTAATAAAATACTTTTTCCCACCTCGAGATGGTGTTGACTTCATATCGCCAATGTCAGTATAAAGTAAGTCTAAAGGATTTGAATTCCTTGCAACAGACTTATAAGGATGTTTTACAAACTTAGATTCAACACATATTTGACATTTCGATTTATTACACTCGAATTTAGGTAATACTTCTAAATTAATTAACTTCCGCAAGTTTTTTATAATTGACATATCCTAAACGAATATGCCATAAATCATTTGACTCCAATAAATAAGAAGAAGCTGAAATTTTATTCATACTGTCAACAATCATTACATTAAGTTTGAAAAGGCCCTCCGTGAGATAGCCTTTTCCAACATACATTTCATTCTTGCTTACAAAAACTTTATCAGAAACAAATATACATTTGAATTCATTCTTCACAAGTAAAGAAGTAGAATCTAAATTCTTCCTAATAGTAGGAACATGAAGAACGTTGTTGAGCGTTAACACCTTGCCGGAAGTCATCTTCAGGAATATCTTCCCATAACCTTCAATCTTGGTTGTTGCATTATTTCCCATGAAAGTTTCTTCTTCGGGACCAGCAGTAAAGTAAGTCGCAAATGCTTCTTTGACAGCAAAAACATGTCGAGTGCTTCCATAGTCAATCCACCACTCCTTCGGGTTTCCAACTAGATTGCATTCCGAAAGCATTAAACAAAGATCATCAATGTCATCATTCTTCTCCACTATGTTGGCTTGTCCCTTCTTCTTATCCTTTTTCGGGAGACGATAATCAGGAGCTTTGTGACCAACTCTTCCACAATTGTAGCAGTTGCCCTTGAATTTCTTTTTGTTCTGCTCCTTAGTCTGTCCAGAAGACCTCTTCCTCTTCTTACTTTTTGGAGCAGTCTCCTCAATGATATTAGCTCCCATGATTGTTGAATTTCCATGAGACTTCTTCTCGGTTGTTTTATTGTCTTCCTCAATCTTGAGACGTATCGCAAGATCTTCCAACTTCATTTCTTTGTGCTTGTGCTTAAGATAGTTCTTGAAATCTCTCCACGGAGGAGGCAATTTTTCAATCATTGCAGCCACTTGAAATGCTTCATTCACGACCATACCTTCAGCAATAAGGTCGTGAAAAATAAGTTGAAGCTCCTGAACTTGGGTTCCAACAGTTTTGTTGTCTATCATTTTATAGTCTAGAAACTTGGCAACCACGAACTTCTTCAAGTATGCATCTTCCGTCTTGTACTTATTCTCAAGTGCGTCCCATAATTATTTTGAAGTATTCATCGCACTGTACACATTGTACAAGTCATCCTCTAAAGTATTTAATATATAGCCTTTGCAAAGAAAATCTGTCAGCTTCCACGCCTCAACAATTATGAATTTCTCGTTATCCGACATGTCAGCAAAAGGCATTTGAGGTTCTTCGCTAGTGAATTTCTGCATGCCAAGTGTGGTAAGCCAGAAAAACACCCTTTGCTACCATCCTTTAAAGTTGGCTCCAAAAAATTTTCCCGGTTTCTCTGTCGGTGGAAAAACAATTCGGTTTGATGAGGCTATCGTCGTTGCCGCAACAGTCGCAGAAGAATTTCCGTTGTCAATTGCCATTTCTCACTATCAATAACAAAAGAGTTCAATTAATGGTAAAACCAGAACAGTAAACAATACTGTAATTAAAAATAAACAATATGTATAATAAATAAAAACCGAAATTTTTATATACTGTTTCACAAAAAACGATGAAGTTTTTTTATCTTCAAATCAGAATAGTAAAATTCAGAAGGAGTAGAAAATCATAATCTCCACAAACAGAATACAGCTCCACAAACAGAATACAGAATATAATAAAAAATAATTTCCTTTAGATTGTTATTCAATCTATATTGCTGTAAAATCAATAAAACATTAAACTTTCTGAAATAAAACCAGAAACAGAAAGTTAATAAAACCAGTTTAACGAAATAAATTCTGGAAAAACAGTATAGGCATAAATCGAACCCACTGAATGCACAGTGTGTCCTTAAGGAAATTATTCCCCTCAATTATCTGAGGTGTTGGAATATTATCCTCCCTGGATAGAACGATTTAACTTACCAGCGTATTGGTACCAAAAACTCCGGTGAACGACGAACCACTCAATGATCGTAAAACACACTGAAAAATATTGTGCAGAAGAAGAAGAAGATCCAAAAAGATTAATCAATGAAGCCGAAGCTGAAGCCGAGCCGAGCGAGGGAGGACGGCGACGACGCGAGGCTTGCCTTTTTCTCAACTCTTTAGAGCTAGAAGAATAGCAATTGTATATATACCTATCAAAATTCTTTTCTTTCTCCAATATGGGACAATGTCCCTTTGCCAAGGAGGGAAACTCAAATATTTTACTTTTTCTCCATTTCTCTTTCGCTCTGTTTAAGCTACACCAAACTTAAAGCCCAACACGCTATACCTTAACGTCCAAAGAGTATAGTGCTCTTTAAAAAAACGTTATACATAGATATATCATTCTTTTTTTACACTTATTTCGGTCCTACTTGACAAAAAGAATCACAATTAGGTTCTGGACTCAATCGAACAGTGGCTCTAATTGCAGGGGTCTACAAGGCTAATAGACTTATGCGAATAACCAATGGATAACTGCCATTGCTGCCAAAAAAACAATGTTCCCGTACATCACTTTCACCACTAAAGACCCATAAATGTTCCATCACCTATCCAAGCAGATTCAAATGTTTTCTTACAACACTTTTATGTGACCTAAATATTTCCTCTTTCCATCTTCCAACCGGGTGGGAAAATGCAAATACTTATTTTGTAATTAAAAAAAAGAAATTCAACTTTTGCAAACTCTAGTATGTCTGCGGATTATGCAAAAACAAAAAAGTTTACTTCTTCAAATAATAATTTGCTAAAATTGATTTTCTTTAAAACAGGCTTTGAATTATCAAAGGAAACGACACCTAAATATTTCAAAAAAGAAAAAGAGAAAAATCCACCTGAAATGACCTTAATGGCTTCTATTCTTGGGTACGGTATTGCTGAGACAGGTGAACATTGAATACAACTGGGTGGTGACAGCTAAGTACATTCCTATAATAATTTCAGTACATTTTCCAACACCCTCCCTCGGAAGAGATGTACTTTTGCCTTCTTTGGTTGATTAGCTAACAAAATCTATAAAGAATAATCTAATATTGGTATTTTCCCGTTAAAGATCCCATATTTCAGCAAAGGACTGGTCATCTCATATCATGTTGGATGGAAAAAAAAAATCTTATATCAGTGTTACATGGATTATGAAATATGTAAAGTATATTTACTCAAAATTAACACTCTTTCGTCTATTAAATAAAAACTCAACTGAATTTTCTCAATTGGGACCTGCATAAACATTTTAACCATTCCATCCTGTGCAAGAATTGGTTGGCTTGATTACATATTTACACATCTACAAAAGCACAAAGATCTCAACTTTTTTTTCTCTAATCAGTGTAAGATAAACTACAACGCAAAAACTATGACAAAACTTTCATATTTTACATAAATCTTAAACATACTCATCTAGCAATTGCAATAAATAAAATGGAGTTCTTTACGGATTACAACAACACATATTTAAATTAAAAAAACTAATTGGGAAAAAGCAAAAATATTGGTACTGCCTGACCTAAATCATTTTCATAAAGACAAAATATTAACACGTTGGCAGGAATAATTGTTTCTTTCCGGTACCGTCCAAAATTCAATTTGCCGTGTGAAAAATGGAAATAGCAGCAAAAAATAATTATACGATTTGAGAATTAATTAATTACTTGTAGGTAGAATCCTATGCACCACAAACCCAAAAATATTCTCAATACACTTTTCCTGTTCGCCGCCGCCGACGTACCTTTATTCCCTAATCCCGGCGGTGAAGACAAGTGGCTAGCTGAACCGTCAATATCCGGCGAATTATCCGGCGAGACAGAAATCTCCGGCGGGCCAGCTACTCCACCACTTGGCTTATTCACCTCAATTGGATTCTTACCAAAAAGTTCTCTCGGCAACAAAACCGTGGACACTCCAAATATCGCCACTGGATTTTGATCAAACACCGTTCGAGTCACCGACGCCTGAACGATCCCGGTATCAATAGCCACCGACCCGTTAACCCTAGAAATATTCAGGGTGAAACTTCCAGCCCCATTTTGCTCTGTTGCTAATGTTGGTTGAACCGGGTTCACTATCGACTGCAGTGAACCGAGCGGATAATACGAGTGCAAAACGTGGAATCTTAACACGTCAGCTTTTTTCTCCGCCGGCAGAGATTGGAATCTCACTGATGACTTCAGATCCGAAAATGCTTGGTCTGTCGGTACAAACAGTGTTATTCCTGCACCACCTTCGTCATCTTCAAACTCTTGTTCCACTCCTGACGCCGTCAGCATTGACGCCGCGACGTTAAAGTTGTGACCGTCGATAAGAGTCTTCGTTATATTGAGGCCTAGAGGAGGATGGGTTTCAGATGCCATTAGATTAAATCCATTTGGTATTAGAACAGAATCAACGGTAAAGATGGAGATGTTATAAGGAAGGGTTTTTACGAGAGAGATAATAGTAGCGTTTGAGTTTGATGAATGGATAGTGATGGCATTTGAAGTCGGGTCACGGGTTATGTTAACGGACCCGAAGTTGTTCGGAGCACGTCCTGTGGTTTGAAAGAGAGTTGTGATTAGTTTTCCGGTTTGGGGGATAAGGCGGAGATCCGGCCAAGAGAAGTACTCGAGGAGTACGTGGTAACGGAGGATATCGGCAAGGTTGGCGGAGGACGACGACGGAGGACGGTTGTTTATCAGATCGGAGGAGCGGATGAAGGTGTTGGGGACGGCGAGGATGGTGACGGAGGAGCGGTGAGCTAGATCGGCGGCGACGGAGGTGGTGGAAAGGAGATTAGTGAAGTCGGAGAGATCAGGGTATGAAGATAGGAGATGGGTGATGTTAATGGCTAAAATGGGGAAGTGGGAAGTGGACAAGAGAAGGAAATAGAGAAGGGTGGTAGGGGTAAAATAGGAAATAGAAATTGTAGTCGCCATTCTTCTCAAGATTGAAGCAGAGAGTGATGAAAGTGAGAGAAGCCGAGGGACTGAACAGAGATTGCCCACCTTGGCTTCCAACCACCCCACCCCTCCCCCCTTCTACCCCGTCCTTGGGGTTGATGTGATGATGATTGTGTTGCAAATTATTATATTCATACTATATTTTAACGTTTTACAAGATTTTTAAGTATGATACGGCGGTTTAGTTCGAAGATTATTAGTTATACAAGGAGTAAAATGTCTGTGTGCGGCCAAAACGGGGGATTTCGATTTTAGGACCGTTATGGCATTTCATGACTTCGAGGAGCTCGAAGTGGAATTCATTGTTCGATCCTGAGGTGTATCTCTCGAGAAAGCGCATCGAAGGCTCATTATGCTCGACCATAATGTAGTATAAATCGGTGACCATCGTGAAAATGTGGGAAATTTTCAAGGGCACGTGGCTAGAGCTGACCAAATCTGCAAGAATGGTACAAGTCCGTACCAAGCCATTAAATGACTGTACCAAATGTATTTCTTTGTAATAATTATATATGTACTATGTTGGGATTCCCCCTCATATATAAAGGTGATCCTTGTCACTTTTTGGGACACATGAATATTGAATACAACAAAAACATTATCTGCCTTCTTAACATACTCAACATTTGTTCTACGTATTTATTGTCTTTTATTCATCGTGTTCATTAATTGTTCTTCATTTATTGCTCATCATTGATCATAATGGGCAATCCTCGAGGCCCTCCATACTGTTATTCCTCCATCGACCGTCCTCTGTTAGGCGTTATAGTTCTACCTCGAGGCCTTGATTCGACCAGCTCGAGACCCTGTTTCATAACAACGTGGTTTGCGTATCACCACTTTTCTTTACTCTTACCTTATTCTCCTAGCTCACACTTAGCATATATTGCCTAACAACTAGTAAAAAAATAAATCACATATTTTTAGAACACACAATCAAATATAATTGTTATTATCATTTTTCAGGTAAACAATATCGTAATTATTTATGTGGAAAATAATTAGCTTGTTAATTTTGTTTTAAGTTTATATTTTATCATACATAAGATAACCTATAGATTTTCACATAAACTATGCTAGTATTTGATTTGTGGAGTTTAATAAGTACAATCCAATGTTGTGTTAATTTATAAGTGCATTTCCAAAGATTTACTACTAGTATTATAAAAGCTATTCCACGTATTATAATTCATTCTTTCTAAGAGATTGTTATTAAAGCTGGCAACTACTAGCTGTTATGACTTATGAGAGACGGCCTTTATGTCCGATTAAGACAAAGTACAACGATACCTGGACCCCATCACACAAGTAAAATTAAGGCAAATTTGCCTCGGCTTGCCCCCCAAAATCCTTAATTAGGAGTTAAGTACTCTCTTTGTTTTGATGTAAATGACATATTTCACATGAGTCAAATAATATGAAATTTAATCAATATCTTAAAATGTATATTTTTATCATATTGAAAGGAAAAAAATTGTAACTTATACTAGTATTTATCTTGAAGTTTTGAATATCTAAAATTTGATTTTAAAATATTAGTTAAATTAATTAATTTAGCTTTAAAGTTTAGTTAAATAGACTTCTTTTTAAAAATATTTTGAATATATTTTTATGTACGTATTGTTTCTTGCGGTTGCTTCTTCCTCTTTATCTTTCCTGAGGCCAGAGTGTTTCAGAAACAATCTCTCTACTTCTTCAGGTAGATATACGTATACATTACCTCCCAGACCCTAGAGCCGTTTAAATCGAACTGTAACCGTTAATTGAACCGTAAAAATAACTTGATGACTTAATATTGGGTTATCGAATTAATGATTGGTGACCAATTAAAATTTTATAATTTACGATTTATCAATATGGGAGCGAATTACTTAATTTTCTTATACCAGAAATCATAGTTTCACGTTCACATTCTTCTTCTTCCTCCTCTCCGAGCCACCACCCCCACCGTCATTTTCCTCACACCGACTAGAAAACCCCTTCACGCCACGAAAACAATGTGAGATTCAACACCTACGGCTACGAGCAGGGGCAGATCTACCTTGTTGGAGCGGGGTGGCACGCCATCCGCACGCTTCGGCAAAAATTCTTAATGAATACGTGAATATCTATGAAAAATGAGTTATATAGATAAAGTGACACCCGTATAACAAAAATTGCATGTGAGTGCTATGGTTCAGACATTGCTTTTGAGGTCTCTAATATACCGCACAGATTCGGGTTCAAATCCCTGCAGCAGCTGGGTCCTCATTTCTTCTTCCTTTTCTTTTACTCCTTCTCCCCCTACTTTCTCTTCCTGTTATTTAATACTAAATCCTTCTATCTTATTTCTCTTTTTAAATTTTTTTATATTAGCCTTCATTTTACTTCCTACAATTCTATCTTATTTTATAAGTAATTTCTTTCGATGCGTAATTTTAAAATTCTAAGTAATATATAGTTTCTTTCTTTTTTTGATACAATATTAATTTATATATTAAAATATAATTTGAGCAGTATCATTTGTTGACTTTTGAAAAAAAAAAATATCTTGATTAATAGAAGGTTATGTTGATTCTCATAGATTGATAACTTTAAAATTTTGGCCTTGGAAATAATTGTCATATAACGCAACAATTAAATTGAAAAGTTAACTCAAGAATAATGATCAATTAATAAAATCAAACAAAAATTATACAGTAATTAAACTACTCTTGTAGAAAATTTTCTAATTGTAGGCAAACTTTCATGAAATATTTATTTTGTACTTTTATATAATTGCATCTGTATTTTTTTTTGTAAAACGTAAAAAAGTTGAGGTAACATTGAACTTATTTTCCTTTTTTAAATAAAAGACCTAACTGGATTAACTAAAAATTAACTGAATCATTCATTCTTATTATTTGGTCTTTCTGATTAGTGGTTCAAATCCTGAATTCGCCTCCGACTGCGAGATTAAATGGCCATTTCAGTAGTTTTAATCAAAAAAATAAAATGACTAAGTTCTACCTCTACCCGGTCTAGAATAATGTCGGATTCATCAAGGTAACCAGTGTTGGCCATCTGCTCCCGATTTAACTAATGAATTTCATCATCTGCTCATGACTTCAGGCTTTACAGTCAAAATGAATTGCACCGTGAAGCCTGAGACAGCAGTGGCGGCGGCAGCTGCAGTCGCCTCTTGACGGCGGCGTTTGGGCTCGAGCTTTGCGGAATCTTTTTGGAGAGTTTTACCTTAATTTCTGCCTTCTTCCTTTTGAGATTCGTTCACTGGATTGGATTTCGGATTCTTCAGACGCCGTGTTTGAATGCTTGGAAGTTTCTTTGAGATTAGAGATCTAGGAATATGAGATAAACAGTATGATTATTTTGCTTATCAAATCTCGATTTCCTCTTTATTACGTACTTAGTTTTTGTCGTGTACATTTGTGTTTAACCGGAGAAGATAGTCCATGGCGGCTATTGGTGGGAGGCAAAGGAATTGTTGGGGGAATTTATGGATTCTGGAACCAAAATGTGGTTCCTTTGGATTCAAACGATTAAAATATATGAAAAAAATATAGTGTCAAAATATATAAAACGCATTTTTAAGGGCGCTATACCTTAGCGACCGTTTGGCCGTTAAGGTATAACACCCTTTAAAAGAGCGTTATATTTGAACCTGAAATGAGCGGAAAGGTATAACGCTCTTTATTAAGACACTATAGTATGCACCTTAATAAAGGGTGTTATACTTATAAAAACTCGTCCCTTCCCCTTTCCCCACAGAATTGAACGCCCTAATTGAAAAAAACCAGCACCCCCCCTCTATTTTTAAGCAAAAAAAGCTCGAGTAGAGTCCACTGGTCCCACAAAAAGTGTAGATTCTCGGTCCCACGTCCTAGCTAAAGCGTTTTCTCAGAGTGGGTTGCTTGTTTTGGCTCCAAATCACCAAATCTTTAATTTTTCAAAAACTTAAAATCGAGGTATTCCAACTTAGTTTTTGTTAAAACTTGTATAAAAAATTCATATTAGTTGTTTTTAATGTGTTTTATGTTGTTAGGTGATTGTTTTGCGATTTAACTAATTTGTTATTTTATCCGGACTATAGTATTAGTATGCTAAAAAAATTAGTAAAAATAAAAAAAATATTATTAGTTGTTAAAAAAAAAATTAATTAATTACTTTTTACAGTGGTATATGTATTTTCATGAATGTTTTGTGATTAAATTTATTTGTTATTTTTATCCGATTTAGATTATTTATTTGCTTAAAGACTAGTAAATAGATAAATTGTTACTTTAGTTCCCTCTAGTGGTATCTTGTTGCCTAATGCAGTGCTTGTATTTGTAATGTAGTGCCATTTTAGCGTAGTAAAATGTAATGCCCTTTAGCGTAGTATCCTTGTAGTTATTGAAATTAATGTGTAAGCATATAAATTTTATTAAATTAAATTCATAAAATAATTTGGATTATATTTTAAATTCAAGATATATTGGTCCACATAAATATTATGGGCTAGTATATAAATAAATTAATTATATAGGTCCAATATATATATATATATATATATATTGGGCTAAAGTGATGAGCTCACTTCATTAGGCCCCAGATATCATCTTCAGAGAGGCCCAGTTTGGTGCCACAAGTGAAATGACGTGGCATGCCAAGTCAAACAGAAGATCCAATAGGATCACGTCACGTGTCAAAATGACAAGGCATGCCAAGTCGAATTAAAAGACAAATGAAATCGCGCCACGTGGGTAAGTGACATGTTCTGGCCAATCAAATGCGGCCATGTCACACTCCAATTTGATTGATCGTAAAGAGTTTGTTCTTATCACAACTCTTCCCTGCCACAACTATAAATAGGGGTCTTCATAACCCAGAAAAGACACTAGAAGTTATAACAAGAAGCAAGAGAGAGCTCGTAGATCAAACGTCGCAAATTTCTCTACAAGTTTCAAGCTTTAATAAATCAAGTTGAAGTTCAAGAAATCAAGTTCAAGCTCAAGAACGAAGAACAAGTCAAGATTCAAGGAGTACGAGTTCAAATCAAAGTTCGTGCTAGTTGAATTCAAGATCATCGTTCGTGACAACAAATATAGATTCAAGATCAAACTCTAAGGCCTTTGAATTTATTTGCTGTTGGAAAGAAGAATCAGAGGATTCATAGAGATTGTACACTCAAAAATTTGAAATCAAATACTATGATTGTTGCGATATTTTTCGGTCTTGATTATATTTTCTCGACGCATATTTATTGTCTACAAATTCTGGCACGCCCAGTGGGACAATCTCTACCTCTCATCTCAACTTTTCAATCACCAAAGTTCAAGAACAACGAAATGGCTTCCAAGAAAATCAACTCTAGTTCAACTTCCGCCAAGGCTACTAATTCCAGGTTCTATACTGATGTGGAAAACATACTCGAAGTTACCTTTGGAAGCTCTACGAGGAGCAACGCAAACTCGTTAGGACAACAAGCACCCCAAGTGCCGTCCGCATCTACCCCTGTTTTCGGATCTTCATCTTCAAAAGGATCAAGATCTTCCACAAATGCACCCGAAGGAGGAAGCGATGTTGCTGAAAAGATCAAGAAAACTCTTGCTCTGCTTGACCTCTCCGGATCCAAGCACTCTGCTGTGAAGGAAGATGATGACGCTTCAAGTGATGGATCCTCCCCACTTACACCACATAGCGTGAGCCAATCAAGGATCAATCTGTGTGAAAATCCATGCTACTCTCCATCGTCCATGACAATCATGCAAGCCATGGTGACAAACACTTCATCTGTGGAGGAGCAGTTGGCAAACTTGACGGAAGCAATCGCTGGCTTGACCAAGTGCATGCAAAATCAAGATGCTAGAATCGATAAGCTAACAGATAGGGTGGGAATCTTGATGGAAGAAGAATCCACCCATGCACCTGGCAAACTCCCAGAAGTTCAAGAGATTGATGCTCCCCCACGACAAGTTGCATCCACTAAGGAAATTCCAGTCTCTTCGGAAGGGATGATTCCAATCAATCAACTAAAGGAGTTTATTGAAGGGACTATAAGAAACAAATATGAAGTTGCTTCCAAGTCCTCCTTTACCTAGGCAAAACCGTACACTTCAAGGATCGATATGTTGAAGATGCGTGCTGGCTATCAACCTCCGAAATTTCAATACTTTGATGGCAAAGGCAATCCAAAGCAACATGTTGCGCACTTCTTTGAGACATGAAACAATGCTGGGACTTATGGAAATTACCTCATCAAACAGTTTGTCCGCTCATTAAAAGTAAATGCTTTTGATTGGTACACGGACCTCGAGTCTGGATCTGTTGATAGTTGGGATCAACTAGAGCAATAATTCCTCAATCGCTTTTATAGCACGAGACGTACTGTGAGTATGATAGAACTCAAAAGTCTCGTCAACGGAAGAGTGAACCAGTTATCGACTTTATCAATCGTTGGAGGAATGCAAGCCTCAACTGTAAATACAGGCTTAGTGAAGCTTATGGCATAGAGATGTGCATCCAAGGCATGCATTAGGTATTGCGCTACATCTTGCAAGGTATCAAGCCTAACACATTTGAAGAACTTGCAACTCGTGCCCATGACATAGAATTGAGCATGGCCTCCGCTGGAAATGAAAGGCTGCCCATCTATGAACCTCGCAAAGGGAACGACAATCAAGAAGTTAGAAAATGGAGCAATTTTATACCAAGATCTGAAAACAAAGAAGTTATGAATGTCAACACATCACTTATGAAGTTCACGACGAAGTGAGCAAAAAGCAGAGTATGAAACCCACTTCGTTTCAAGATAATCCAAGTGGAAAGTTAACTCTAAAAGAAATGCAAGAGAAAGAGTACCCATTTCTGGATTCTGATGTGCCAACTATTTTTGAAGAACTCCTCGAGTTAAATCTCATTGAGCTTCCGGAGATGAAGCGACCAAATGAAGCTTGAAAAATTGATGACCCAAATTACTCCAAATATCATCGACTTGTGAGCCACCCTCTGGAGAAGTGCTTTGTCTTCAAGGACAAAGTTATGGACTTGGCTCGTGAAAAGAAGATCGTGCTTGAAGATGAGAAAGGAAATGCAAACCAAGTCTCTATCATAGTTGGCTCATTCAGTCCAGACGAATTATGTAGTTTTAAAGAAAGTAAATATGAATAATTACTGGAGAACTACAAAGTTGAAGACGGTCAACCTGAGGACGATGAAGGTTGGACGTTGGTGACTCGTCGTAGGCACCACAAAAAGAGCCCACGGAAAGGATCAATGGAACAACCAACAAGGAAAATAATGGTGAAAAGTCCTAGGAGATGGAATCCAGTTAAGCATAAAAAGAAAGCAAAAGTGGAGGTGCATCACCCTCAAAAGCCACGACATCCAGTGACCTTGGAGGAGTTTTTACCAAGTTGGTTTCACACAAAATTTCCCATGGGAGTATTGATGCCTCTTGTTGCCATACTGATGAAGGGAAAGAAAAAAGCGATGACCTACCGTTGGCACCATCTTCGGAAAAGCTTATCGAGTCCACTCCTCAAAAAGTTAATGCTTGTGAGGAAAAAGTCACGTTCACAAATGACGACCTTATGCTAGGTGACACTCCTCATAACCGCCCATTATACCTAGTTGGCTATATGTGTGATGAAAGGGTAAATCGTATTTTTGTTGATGGAGGATCCTCAGTGAACATTTTGCCAATTCGCACTATGAAAGAACTTGGTATTCCCATGAATGAACTCTCAAAAAGTCGTGTGATGATCCAAGGATTCAACCAAGAGGGCAAAGATCCACATGCGCGATCAGAATGAGAATCACTATTGAAGATATGCAATCAAGTGCATGGTTGCATGTGATCGATGCAAAGACTTCATACAATGTTTTGCTTGGAAGGCCTTGGATACATGAGAATAAAGTAGTTCCATCTACCTACCATCAATGTTTAAAATACTACGAGGGTGAAGTCGAGAAGAAGATAGTTGCTGATGATGAGCCATTCACCGAGGCAAAGTCGCATTTCGCCGATGCAAAGTTCTACTTGAAGAACTGCATTGTGAAGGAGATAAAAGTTGATGATAGCATGAAAAGAAAGAATGACGAGCCCATAACCAAAAGAGCTGAGGTGATTATTGGTAAAGCCAAAGCCGTTACTGAGGAGGTACAACCCAACGTGAGTAAATCTCATAGAAGGGATGTTGAGTGTTATGGCAAGAAAGTAAGTCCTAAGCTCCAATATGTGCCTAAAAGGAAGAAAGACGAGGGAGAGTTATCTAATCTCCAAACCAACACGCTAAAGGAGTTAACTCTTCCGGTAAAACCAATTGAGGCAGTGAAGTTGTCCTTGAAGCCGCTTGCAGGGTTTGTATCCCAAAATCATTTGCAGAATGTGGCACTCCCTACAAAGCGAACAGATGAAGGTTTTGATCCTAGCGCTTACAAGCTATTTGTGAAAGCTGGATATAATCCCGATGAGCTGTCAAAGTTAGGGAAGCTCCCATCAGAAGCTGCAACGAGGCAACCACGTGAAGGTTTGGGATACAAGCAACCGTCACCAGTGCGCATCTTAATAAGGAGGGTGAGTATCAATTATATCACTGTAGAAGACGAATCTGCCGCTTCTAACAGGCCTTCCGTCTTTGACAGACTTGGAAAATCAACTGTGAGCACTTCTGTATTTTAGAGATTGGGTCCATTAAATAAGGGGAATAAGTTCCAGAGAAATTATCGAAATAAAAGAACACCCGCTTCGCCCAAAATTTAGAAGATCTCTAAAGATTTCCAAAGTTTGGTTCCTTATAGAATGAGGCGACAAACAAAAGTCATGGTTTCTTGTGATGAAGTATTGAAAGTGAAGCCATACACTGTGGTATACACTAAAGAACGTGATGATGATGAAGAAAGCGTGGGCTCTTCGTATCATGTCACTATACAAGGTGAGAACGGTGGTCCATCTTCAATGGAGGATAATGCAAAATTGAAGGATATTTCACCATGTTATCACATATCCTTCGACGATGGGGACTCCCAAGAAGATAAAGATGCGGAAGATGCTCCCCCAGAACTTGAAGAATGGGTGAAGGCAACGGTTGATGCCTTAAAAGAAGTTAACCTTGGCACTGATGAAGAACCAAGACCCACCTACCTAAGTGCTTTACTAGAAGTTGATGAAGAAAGTACTTATATTGAGTTACTTAAGGAGTTTAGGGACGTCTTTGCTTGGAGTTACAAAAAAATGCCTAGCTTGGACCCTAAAGTGGCAGTTCATCACCTTGCAATCAAGAATGGCGCTCGTCCTGTTAAGCAAGCTCAAAGGCGTTTTAGGCCGCACTTGGTTCCCCTGATTGAAACCGAAGTTAACAAACTCATTGAAGCTGGATTTATTTGGGAAGTTAAATACCCAACGTGGGTTTCAAGTATTGTCCCTGTAAAGAAGAAGAATGGCCAGATTCGAGTGTGCGTCGACTTCAGGGATCTCAACAATGTGTGTCCCAAAGATAAATTCCCGCTTCCTATTCTAGAGTTAATGATCGATGCTACTACTGGTTACGAGGCGATGTCTTTCATGGACGGTTTGTCGGGCTATAACCAAATTCGCATGGAGCCAAAAGATGAAGAGCTTACTATATTCCGTACCCCAAAGGGTATTTATTGCTACAAGGTAGTGCCTTTTGGCTTGAAGAATGCTGGTGCTATTTACCAAAGGGCTATGCAGAATATTTTCGACGATCTTCTCCACAAGAATGTCGAATGCCATGTTGACGACTTGGTGGTAAAATCAAGAGAGAAGGGTGACCACTTGAAAGACTTAAGAATGGTATTTGAGTTGCTCCGGAGGTACCAACTTAGGATGAATCCATTGAAATGTGCCTTTGGAGTGACTTCTAGAAAGTTCCTTGGTTTCATTGTCCAACATCGAGGGATCGAAATCGATCAAGCCAAAGTGGATGCCATTTTGAAAATGCCTGAGCCTCGGGATATTCATGAATTGAAAAGTGTGCAAGGAAAGCTAGCATACCTTAGAAGATTCATCTGGAACCTAGCTGGAAGGTGCCAACCATTTAGTCGCCTCATGAAAAAAGGCGTTCCTTTCAAGTGGGACCAAGCTTGTAGCAATGCCTTTGAAAGTATCAAAACCTACTTGATGAGGCCTCCAGTTTTAGCAGCTCCTATACCTGGAAAGCCATTGATACTATACATTGCGGCACAAGAAAGGTCTGTTGGAGCACTGTTGGCCCAAGAAAATAGTGAGGTGAAAGAAAAATCTCTTTACTACTTGAGTAGGATGATGACACCAAACGAACTAAATTATTCGCCAATTGAAAAGTTGTGTTTGGCACTAGTCTTCTCAATTCAAAAGTTGAAGCACTACTTTCAAGCTCATGTCGTCCGTCTTGTTTCAAAAGCCAATCCCATCAAGTTCGTGATTTCAAAACCTGTTCTTAGTGATCGACTGGCGAGATGGTACCTCCAATTTAAAAAATTCAAGATTTGTACATCCCTCAAAAGGCTGTAAAAGAACAAGCATTGGCAGACTTTTTGGCAGATCATCCGATACCTGATGACTGAGAGCTAACTGACGAACTACCTGATGAGGACGCAATGGTCGTTGAAGTTCAACCTCCATGGAAGATGTACTTTGATGGTGCTGCGCACCGTGGGGGAGCTGGTGCTGGCGTAGTATTTGTCACTTCCCAAGGTGAAGTCTTGCCCTACTCCTTCACCTTGACACAAATCTGTTCCAACAATGTTGCTGAGTATCAAGCATTAATACTTGTGCTTGAAATGGCCGCTGATATGAAGCAAGTGCAGTTGCAAGTCTTTGGTGACTCCCAGTTAGTAGTCAATCAGCTTTATGTAGTTACGAGGTCAAGAAGCCTGAACTACGACCATATCATGATTACGCAAAAAAGTTAATGGGGTGGCTCGGTGATGTGGCTATTCAGCATATTCCAAGGAAAGAAAATAAGAAGGCTGATGCTTTAGCTGCCCTAGCTTCATCATTAACCCTTCCTGATCAAGCGCAAGTTACTGTCTGCCAAAAATGGGTAGTACCGCCGCCAAATGAGGCTGAAGGTGAAAAAAATGAACTCAAGCATCTTGTTGCTGTTTCTGAAGTTGAGAAAGAAGAATGGAGACAACCCATTATTGACTACTTATGCTATGGGATACTTCCAGAAAATTCGAGGAGAAGGACTGAAATCCGTCGTCGCGCACCTCGCTTCCTTTACTACAAAGATACTCTATACAGAAGGTCGTTCGAGGGAGTAATCTTGCGATGCTTAGGGGAAGAAGAAACACTCCAAGCTTTGCAAGAGGCACATTCTAGAGTATGTGGATCACACCAGTCTGGACCAAAGCTCCACTTCCATATAAAAAGGATGGGATATTATTGGCCAACGATGGTAAAATATTGCTTGGACTACGCTCGAAGATGCAAGGCTTGTCAATTCCTGCAAATTTTATTCATCAACCTCCTAAAGTGTTGAACCCGACTGTTGCATCCTGGCCGTTTGACGCTTGGGGATTGGATGTTGTTGGACCACTGCCAAAGTCTTCTGGTGGGCACCTATACATCTTGGCTACAATTGACTACTTCTCAAAGTTGGCTGAAGCTGTTGCTCTTAAGGAAGTAAAGAAGGAAAATGTTGCAAGCTTCACCCGAGTAAACATAATCTATCGCTTTGGCATTCCTCGTTACATAATAACGGATAATGGAAAGCCTTTCGATTATAGGTTGATGAACAAAATTTGCGATCTCTTTGGATCCAAACAACGTAACTCTTCGATGTACAATACTGTCACCAATGTTCTAGCTGAGGCATTCAACAAAACTCTATGCAACTTGCTCAAGAAATTCGTCTCCAAATCCAAACGAGATTGGAATGACTGTATGGAAGAATCTCTATGGGCATATAGGACGACTCACCGCACGCCAACACAAGCGACTCCGTATTCATTTGTTTATGGAAATCCACTTGAGCATAAAATACCTTCATTACGACTGGCTATTCAAGAAGGGATCACTGATGAAGAAAATGCTCGACTTCGATTAGCAGAGTTAGAGGCTCTTGATGAGAAGAGGTTGGAAGCTCAACAGAGTCTTGAATGCTATCAAGCTCGATTGTCTCGTGCCTTCAATAAAAGAGTTCGCCCGAGATCCTTTCAAGTAGGAGATCAAGTCCTTGCCATAAGAAGACCCATTATTACTTCCCATAAACCTGTAGGGAAGTTCACTTCAAAATGGGATGGGCCATATGTCGTGCAAGAAGCTTATTCAAGTGGGGCTTACAAG
>ML428957.1:27020-57144 GCA_005239525.1 Nicotiana knightiana | reverse complement strand
CACCAGTCTGGACCAAAGCTCCACTTCCATATAAAAAGGATGGGATATTATTGGCCAACGATGGTAAAATATTGCTTGGACTACGCTCGAAGATGCAAGGCTTGTCAATTCCTGCAAATTTTATTCATCAACCTCCTAAAGTGTTGAACCCGACTGTTGCATCCTGGCCGTTTGACGCTTGGGGATTGGATGTTGTTGGACCACTGCCAAAGTCTTCTGGTGGGCACCTATACATCTTGGCTACAATTGACTACTTCTCAAAGTTGGCTGAAGCTGTTGCTCTTAAGGAAGTAAAGAAGGAAAATGTTGCAAGCTTCACCCGAGTAAACATAATCTATCGCTTTGGCATTCCTCGTTACATAATAACGGATAATGGAAAGCCTTTCGATTATAGGTTGATGAACAAAATTTGCGATCTCTTTGGATCCAAACAACGTAACTCTTCGATGTACAATACTGTCACCAATGTTCTAGCTGAGGCATTCAACAAAACTCTATGCAACTTGCTCAAGAAATTCGTCTCCAAATCCAAACGAGATTGGAATGACTGTATGGAAGAATCTCTATGGGCATATAGGACGACTCACCGCACGCCAACACAAGCGACTCCGTATTCATTTGTTTATGGAAATCCACTTGAGCATAAAATACCTTCATTACGACTGGCTATTCAAGAAGGGATCACTGATGAAGAAAATGCTCGACTTCGATTAGCAGAGTTAGAGGCTCTTGATGAGAAGAGGTTGGAAGCTCAACAGAGTCTTGAATGCTATCAAGCTCGATTGTCTCGTGCCTTCAATAAAAGAGTTCGCCCGAGATCCTTTCAAGTAGGAGATCAAGTCCTTGCCATAAGAAGACCCATTATTACTTCCCATAAACCTGTAGGGATCACTTCAAAATGGGATGGGCCATATGTCGTGCAAGAAGCTTATTCAAGTGGGGCTTACAAGCTGGTGGATGCATATGGTATGGGAATCGGCCCTATCAATGGCAAGTTTCTGAAGAAGTATTATCCTTGAAGTTGTAACGCTCCTTGACGCATGAGTCTAAATTGCATGTTCCTATACTCCTGGCCCGCATGAGTCTAAACTGTGTACGACCCAAAAAAAAAGAAAAGGGTCCGCTAGGTTGAAACCTTGAAAGAGGCGGCCTAGGCAAGAGTTAGGACATAAAAAAAATGTCCACTAGGTTGAAAACCTTGAAAGAGGCGGCCTAGGAAAAAGTTAGGACATAAAAAAAAAAATCTACCCATTCTGAACTACGGTATGACTTGATCCTCTTCACCGAGGTACGTAGCCAGCTTAGAGTTTCATTCTGAGTTCAGTCGCATAAGTTCAAACGATACATAATCCCCTAACCGTTTTCCGAATACAATACGATGGAATGTAATTCATTCAACTAGTATTTGAAAATCAAGCCGGGATACCATTCTTCTGTTAAACTATGGATCCCGTTTGATTTAAAGGGAACAAGCCGCTATTGTAAATTGGTTTCTTCAATGAAATGATTAATATCTTTTTTGAAGCTTGCCAAGCATTTGACTTGAAGTCTAGGGATCCGTTATGCCTTCACGTTCGCCACACCATCAAGTTATTTTGGTCAAACTTCATGACATTTCAAATTCAGTGAGACTTGTACCCAAGATATTTGGTGAGAATGAAGCTCTTGAATTTCAATTTCTGAAAATTAAAAAGGCTCTTACAATCTCGAGGCTTCCACACCAAGATACACATTTTTTTTTTCGTGAAGTCGCGCTAATATGGAACTGTCGGCATATCAGGAACCAAAGTTAACTTTAAAATATTATTTGAAACTATCCTTAAGGCGTTAAGTTTTGTATTTTGGATATGTTATAGATTTAGAAGATAAGTTTCCAATGGATCGAACAGTTCATGATTTCAACATTCCTACATCAAGATACAAATATTTTGGTGAAGTTGTGCAAATCTGAAACTCTCAACATGTCAGAATATAAAGTTAGATTCAAAATAATAACTGGGATGATTCTCGAAGTGTTTGATTTCAAATTTTGGATATGTCTTAGATTTTGAAGTCTAGTTTCTATGAAATTAAACGGTTCATAATTTCGACGTTTCTACACCAAGATATAATTTTTTTTGGTGAAACTGCACAACTATGAAACTGTCAGCGTGTCGGAATTTAAAGCTAGATTCAAAATAATATCTGGGATGATTCTCAAAGTGTTTGATTCCTAATTTTGGATATGTCTTACATTTTGAAGTCTAGTTTTCATGAAATTAAACGGTTTGTAATTTCGAATTTTCTACACCAAGATATAATTTTTTTTTTGGTGAGACTGCGCAAATCTGAAATTTTCAACATGGTGAAATCTAAAGTTGGTTTCAAAACATTATTTGGGTTGATTATGAAGGTGTTTGATTCTATGTTTTGGATATGTTTTATATGTTGAAGTCTAATTTTTGAGAAATCAAACGGTTCATTATTTTGACTCTCCCACGACAAGATATGAATCTTTTGTTACGAGTACGTAAAGTTGAAAATTATGCGACCAAGATAAATGTTGGGCAATGTAAAGCAAAAGAGAAGCAATCTGATTTAAGATGAAGTAAATATAAACTAGGTCAACCTAACATAAGGATAAAATGGGAGATAATTCTAAGAGCCTAATCTAAACAAAACTTGTAGTTGATCAATTCTTGACAGCTAGTCTCCAGGTTCTTCTTCTTATCCTCCAAATTGGCCGAATCTTCACCAATCAGCAAATTTACGTTTTCATACGAAGAAACTTTTTCCTGAATCTCTTCAACCTCCTTTTGAGTCGCTTCTATAACACCTTCGAGGTTCTCCCTCTCTTGTTGTAATGTCTACAATTTCTTCACAACTCTCTTCAGTTTCTTTTCACTAGAGGGAACTTTCTTAACTTTCTCACTTGCTTCAAGTTTGAACGATTCAAGACGCTCCTTAGCTTTGGAAATCATCTCCAGCTTCTCATCTTGACTCGTCTTATCAGCCAAATTGGATCGCTCTTGGTCATATGAGGCAACAAGCTCGAAAAGAGAATCCAGTAAACACTCTAATGGAGAAAGATCTAAAATATTCGCCTTTTTCATATCCTCAAAAATCTCAGTAATTTTTTCCCTATAAGATGAGAGCAATTCTGCATGAGTCTTGGAGAGTCTATTGCAAATATCCTCCCAAAGTCCCAAGACAAATTCCTTTTTGCGATTAAAGACAATGCTCTTTCCTTCAAAAATAGATACTGCTGTATTTTTCATCGATGGGACGCGAGTTATCTCATTTAGAGGTTGTTGGTTTAGGGTTCTGTCATAAGGAAGAGATGATGCCTTTGAAGCTGACTTCACTTTAGATGTAGGTTCTCCGACAGATTCATCACTCACTTGCGGCTAGTCATGTGGGGATACCACCGGATGCCCAATGGCATTTAAATGCATAAGGAAAAGGCAAAGAAAGTGAATATTTTTTTAGTAGAGCCATTTATTCGTTAAAATAAAAAAATAAAAATAAAGGGCAAAGTGATTGTATTTTTACCTCTTCGTTACAAGCTGTAGGCATTCTTGAGGGACTATCAACACTTGGAACCTCTACGGTCTCTACTGGGTTAGGCCGTTTTCTTTTCCAATTTTGATCTTCATTGGTACTCTGACTTGTATCTTGAAGAACTTGCGTGCTAAATGGAAGAACTAGCGGTTGCTTCTCTAAATCCGCTGAAGTGCACACCACCTCTTTCAAAGACGCCTTTGAGGATTTAAGCTTCCTTTTCTTATGTTGCGTAGCTACTTTTGGGATTGGAGTACGTGGCTCTTTAACTTTTGGGAGCTTCTGTCCAACACCTTGATCTTCACCTCCTAAAGGAGTAGTAGAATTTAGCCCAACATTCTCTACCAAATCTTGTAAATTATTCTCGAGAAACTTCCCATGCGCTTTCTCCCACCAAGACATATAATTGGTGAGAAAGGCTTCTCTACAGGATCGCCCGTTGGGGGAAAAACCGCGCGTGACATAGACCGATACAGTGTGAAAATCCTCCAAAATATGAGTCCTTCATCTAGAGAGGCGTTACGAATATCATTCTCCAAAAAATCGGGGACGTTCTGGTAAAACCCAAATTGACGACCAAACCGATGCGGGCTATAGGGCTCGATGATGAATGAGTTACCATACCTCAAAGGGAGGTAATTAAAACGTAAGCTCATGAAGTAATTTGACTCCAACTCTTGAGGGGCATCGTTATCCACATAATAATAAGGACGAGAATTGGTTAACATTGTTGGTGTCCAAACTATATTCTCCCCAGTGTGGATGCGTTTTCTCGCATCCTTCCCGTCAAAGTACCTCGCAGCTCCCTCTCCTGAGTATGCCGCCATCAAAGGGACAAACGGACCCTTAGCAAGTGGATAATGGGTTTTGAAGTAATGTGCAAGCCAGCCGTAAACATAATGAATGGGAAAACAAATTTTGACCTGATCAAGTTGGGAAGAACACAAAATCTTATTCAAACCATGATAAATACTCGCCAAAACTGGGACCGCAAGGCTAATCTTTCGTCCGCCTGCCATCGTGCTTGCCATCTTAAAAGTCTCGGGATGAATGAAGTTTTCAGCCTTGGGAAACACAAAGGCACATAGCCAAATTGATAAGAATGCTGCTACATAAGTTTCATCTTTCTTGTCAGCCCTCACCCTAAGCTTAGAGAATATAACTTGTTGATCACTCGACCTCGTCGTTGTCTCGGGAATGACTCCGTTAGGATTATGTGTCGACTTTAGGCGCGCGGATTTATTTTCCTTTCGCAGTGGGGTAGGTTTATATATTAAAGTTTTTTTATACCAAAAATTTGTCCACTTGCTGAAGGAGACCTTTTGGTTAGCACCCGTACCTTCCTTAAGGTAATGGAAGGCAACGAGTAAATACTCGCAAGATCGAGGGATAAATCTTATTTGTTTTTTATCCAAACCGATAAGTTCTCTTGTCTCAGGTACCACTTCTTCATACGGAGAACCCACAATGGGCAGACCTCCAAGGATATGTAAGTCCCAAAGAGAGATAGATAGTTCTCCAGCTGATGTAAGAAGCGTGTTCGTCTTGGGGCACCAAGCCTCACAAAATGCTTGCAAAATGTTCGAGTTTCGATCATAAGTGAAAAGTGAGGCTTAGACAGCATCATAAATCTTTGTTGTACTTAGGGTTTGTTGGCCTCCACCAAGTACATCTTCAGCCCATTCCCAATATTCGGAAATATGATGATACTCGCCCTCGATTGTTGTTGTGCTTTCCCAATGTACTTCGCCTTGAATTATGCGACGTCCTACGTATGGAAAGGTGATAGAAATGTTTACATGGCGATGAATTGACGCTTGGAGAGATCACATCTTGGACAATAGATTAGAAGTTGACTTGTGCTCCAAGGTCCAGTTTTCTACATAAAGGGAGTTCCTCAAAGAAGGCCACGAGGCTACATACCGGCCAACTTGTGGGGTGTGAACCAAAAGCTTTGTTTGTTCTATGCCATCTTCAGTCTCGATTAGGAGATATCTAAGTTTGGAGGAAGGTGAAGTATAGTCTCTGAAATGTGCCATATCTTCGAACTGCAAAAACAAAAAGAGAAAAAAGGACATCAAAATCCAAATCAAGAATATTAAAATAGGCACAAAGGTCTGAATGAATGAAATGGCCTCCAATAGTCGGACCATATTGAGAGTAATCTTTCCGATATTCAGGTCATTTTGAGAGTAATCTCTCCGATAGTCAGGTAATTTTGAGAGTAATCTCTCTGGTAGTTGGGCCACATTGAGAGTAATCTCTCCGGTAGTCGGGCCATATTGAGAGTAGTCTCTCCAGTAGTCGGCTCATTTTGAGAGTAATATCTCCAGTATTCGGGCCATATTGAGAGTAATCTATCCGGTAGTCGAGCCATATTGAGAGTAATCTCTCCAGTAGTCGGGCCATATAGAGAGTAATCTCTCCAGTAGTCGGGCCACATTGAGAGTAATCTCTCCGGTAGTCGATCCACATTGAGAGTAATCTCCCCGGTAGCCGGGCCACATTGAGAGTAATCTCTCCAGTAGTCGAGCCATATTGAGAGTAATCTCTCCGGTAGTCGGGCCATATTGAGAGTAATCTTTCCAGTAGTCGGGTCATATTGAGAGTAATCTCTCCAGTAGTCGGGCCATATTGAGAATAATCTCTCCGGTAGTCGGGCCATATTGAGAGTAATCTCTCCAGTAGTTGGGTCATTTTGAGAGTAATCTCTCCAGTAGTCGGGCCATATTGAGAGTAATCTCTCCGATATTCGATTCACATTGAGAGTAATCTCCCCGGTAGTCGGGCCACATTGAGAGTAATCTCTCCGGTAGTCGAGCCACATTGAGAGTAATCTCTCCGATATTCAGACAGGGATGAGTACCCATCCCCTCATACCCTAAGATTTTCTTCTTCATACATGGATCATCTCGTTAAACAAGAACACATCCTTCTTGTTTGACCTACAAAAAAGAAAAGCGAAAAGAAAAGAACAAGCAAAAAAAAGCACAAGAAAAGAATAAGAAATTACATTCGCGTTAATGCTTCCGATTCCACAAAATTAGACTCAAGTGACTTGCAAAGACTGAGAATTGATGCTCAACAATTACGAGCACATGGATTTATATAGGTTGATAAAAGAAGGCATAGAGGTTTGTTCTCGATGTGGGATTAGTTAATATTAGGCGGCAGTGTAATTCTTCTCCGTATGGGATCAAATAACGATTTGGTTACCTAGAAGGACTGTGATACTAAATCATGTGGGAAAAGAAGGTCCATACGGCAATTGTCTCCAAGGCTCCAAATGCCTACGTACTGACTCTTTGACATAGAATTAATAATCACGGATCCCATCCTCAAGTGGAATGTGATGTACATTTCTTGGATGCAAAGAGGACGTGGCATTTGACTTACATATGCTTGAATGCACTGAGATTGTTTACCAGAAATGTATAATGCTTATATCTCAAGGGCACTTTGACATAAATTCCTTATCTTAAGGAAAAGGAAGGAGTTGATCTAATTAATTCAAGGAGAAATCTGATATACCAAAGAACATGGTAATGGAGATATTTCTTCTATATTTCGTTAAGAATACATCTCTATAAGATTATCTTTTTCTTAAAGATTTAGATTGATCTGAAACTAGTTTAACTAGTACTTCAAGTCCAGTCTTGAGGATTATTAATTCTAAACCTCAAACAAGTCTTGAAGTAGGGGGCATTTGTAAACATATAAATTTTATTAAATTAAATCCATAAAATAATTTGGATTATATTTTAAATTCAAGATATATTGGTCGACATAAATATTATGGGCTAGTATATAAATGAATTAATTATATAGGTCCAATATATATATGGATTAAATAAATAAGTCTTAATCCATTGGGCTAGCCCATTTAATTGGGCTAAAGTGCTGAGCCCATTTCATTAGGCCCAAGATATCATCTTCAAAGAGGCCCAGTTTGGTGCCACACATGAAATGACGTGGCACGTCAAGTCAAATAGAAGATCCAATAGGATCACGCCACGTGTCAAAATGACAAGGCATGCAAGTCGAATTAAAAGACCAATGAAACCGCATCACGTGTGTAAGTGACATGTTCTAGCCAATCAAATGCGGCCATGTCACACTCCAATTTGATTGGTCGTAAAGAGTTTGTTCTTATCACAACTCTTCCCTGCCACAACTATAAATAGGGGTCTTCATAACCCAGAAAAGACACCAGAAGTTATAACAAGAAGCAAGAGAGAGCTCGTGGATCAAACGCCACAAATTTCTCTACAAGTTTCAAGCTTCAAGAAATCAAGTTGAAGTTCAAGAAATCAAGTTCAAGCTCAAGAACGAAGAACAAGTCAAGATTCAAGGAGTACGAGTTCAAATCAAAGTTCGTGCTAGTTGAATTCAAGATCATCGTTCGTGACAACAAATATAGATTCAAGATCAAGCTCTAAGGCCTTTGAATTTACTTATTATTGGAAAGAAGAATCAGAGGATTCATAGAGATTGTACACTCAAAAATTTGAAATCAAATACTACGATTGTTGCAGTATTTTTCGGTCTTGATTATATTTTCTCGACGCATATTTATTGTCTACATAATGATTTAAGTATCTCTTATGCCCAAAAATACGTCAAAAAAGCTAATAGTTCAAATACAAACTCTGTCAAATTCTAGTCAACGATCGTAAGAAAATAACATGAGAAAATAATAATATTTTTCGGACTACGTATTGTTACATGAATATTTAATAATTAAATTCTGTATAGTTATGAATATTAACTATTTAATTTTATTATAGTAACAATAATGAGTCATAAAAAAATTATAATAATAAAACTAACATATACAATATTAAACTAACATATAAATAATAAACTAACATTTAAAATAACAGACCTGTTGAGTGATAAATCGGAAAACTTTTCTCATAATGAACACAAGAATTTAGAATACCTTGGTGCTACTGAGCCTCAAATATCGAGCCCAGAACCCATATTTGAATATTTAATAATTAAATCTTGTATAATTATAAAAATTACTTATTTAATTTTATTATAGTAAAAAATAAGTAAGTCATAAACAAAAATATATAATAATAAAACTAACATATAAAATTATAAAACTAACATATAGATTAATAAAACTAACATATACAATATTAAACTAAAAATAATAAGCTAAAATTTAAAATAACAAACCTGTTGAGTGATAAATCGGATAAATTTTCTCATCATGAACACATGAATTCAGGATACCTTGGTGCTACTGGGCCTCAAATATCGAGACCGGAACCCATATGTTAATATTTAATAATTAAATTTTGTATAATTATGAAAATTAATTATTTAATTTCATTATAGTAAAAGATAAGTGAGTCATAAGCAAAAATATATAATGATAAAACTAACATATAAAATAATCAAAATAACGTATAAATTAATAAAACTAACGTATACAATATTAAACTAACATATAAATAACAAACTAACATTTAAAATAACAGACCTGTTGAGTGATAAATTGGGAAAATTTCTCATCATGAACACAAGAATTCAGGATATCTTGGTGCTACTGGGACTCAAATATCGATCCTGAAACCCATATTTGAATATTTAATAATTAAATCTTGTATAATTATAAAAATTAATTATTTAATTTTATTATAGTAAAAAATAAGTGAGTCATATGCAAAAATATATAATAATAAAACAAACATATAAAATAACAAACTAACATATTAAAGTAAAATAATGTAATTAATATTGTTTGATTTACAGTAGACGACATGGAGGTTCCGCCTTTGCATTCCGGACCTGCCACACTAGAGTTAATGTTGCTACAGGGCGATCATATGTCGTCTTACATATGGGAGGGACAGTTACTGGCCCACACGTTCTGTGCCAGGAGAGTAGACGATATGTGAGACTTTCTTAGGGCCCATCCTCTCCATCCCCGTATAGTCAGACGCCTCCAGGATACGGGTTTTTATAGGATTGTGGAGATCGGCCGGCTGCAGCTGGATTGGTCGTTGATCACGGCCCTGATAGAGCGGTGGCGACCGGAGACACACATCTTCCATTTTCCCATTGGTGAGGCCACTATCACGCTTCAGGACGTGGAGGTCCTGTATAAGCTGCCCGTTGATGAATACCCTGTTGCTTTGCTGAATGCCATCAGAGAGTATATGGGTTTGCAGTACATGGAGATGCTGCAGAGACTCACCAGTTTCCAGCCACCGGATGAGACTGCATTGGTTGGTGCCAGTCGTCTGCAGTTGACGCCCGTCCGACATCATTTGGAGGCGATGCACACTGACATCACATATGATACACCGTAGCTTCATATTCACCGGTACACGGGGTTGCTGTTGCTGCTTATGTTTGGAGGGGTTTTATTCCCGAACACTTCGGGGAACCTAGTCAGCTTGAGATTTCTTCATCATCTTGAGCGGCTAGATGATTTACATCATTACAAATGTGGTGCTGCTGTTCTCGTTTATTTTTTACAGGCAGATGTGTCGAGCGAGCATGGGCACCCAACGAGATGTTGCTGGATTTTTGCTGCTGCTACAGGTGAAAGCATAGTCGAACACTCTATTCATTATAACATACCTAGTCAAAATATATCTTAAATTTTACGTCCACTTTGTATATTAGGTTTGGGCCTGGGAGCGGTTCCTACAGTTGCATCTACCTCTACCACCCTTAGCTCCGGGTGCACTACCTCCGTTTCTCCCTCTAGCTAGGAGGTGGATTGATAGGCGAGGATATGGAAGGGAGTACGAGGCTCGACATAATCTCCTCTGTTGCAGGGATTTGTTGGATTTGTTGGAGGGTGCACAAGTAAATGTATACCTAAGTTTACTTGGCATGGCTTCATATGTGTTGCGTATACTCAGGTTTTCTGTTGTTACTTAATAGTTCATTTGGAGGCCCTACAGCAACGGGCTAATAGCTGGTTTGCCCGATTATTGCTCGACTGATGAATTATGTGGAGATCTTCCATCTCATTGTGTGCCTTGATATTGTCGAGCATCATGCAACCGAGTGAGTACTTCGCCAGTTTGACCGCCCACATCTTGTACCGCCACCGCCTTCTTGGCATATGACACATTACCAGCGGGATGATTGTACCAGGGTGGACCAGACATATGTGGCATGGATAGAGGCGCAGATCAATACTTGGTACCAATGACATGACCTGATTCTGCCCCCCTCCACCTGAGAGGGCGGACGGTGAGCATGAGTATATGGCCTGGTACCACAACGTTACCGACTTTTCATCGGGAATCCCGTTTATCGCGTTGGGGATCGTACGTTCCATACGCCGGGAGGCACAAGGCACTGCTATGTTATTTGGTTTACTTACTTATAACGTTAAACTAGCGTTTCATAATTTATATTTACATGTTGTGCAGGCTATTGGCCTACATCTGTTACACCAGTTGGGACTGCAGATGCAACAACATACCGGCGAGGGAGAAACCACTTTGCACGAGTATGGCCGGCAGGTTACCGATCTGGCTTCCCAGAAATTGAGGCGAGCCCGAGATGATGAGAACTTAGGATACGAGGCTGCTTATGTGGCGCCAGAGCAGTATCGTCATGGGCCAGCAGTGGATCCGGAACGTGGTCGACGGGGTAGACGTGCCCCACGAGGTAGGGATGTCCCACGAGGTCGTGGGGGTCGGCGAGTAGGTGGTCCCAGCAAGGGGGCGTTGAGGTACCTGTTGAGGATGTTGGAGTTGATCAGTCAGGTGACCTCCATGAGCCAAACCATGCTCACAACAGCATACCGTCATTCAGCCTTCAGCTTACTCCAGGGACTTCGCAGGTGACCCGGTCAGCTCCATTATTGATCGCGGGCATGACCACTACGCGAGAGGATTGGGATCGGTATTTTCCTGATCCTCCAGACCCATCAACCGTTGTCGATGATCGTCCGACACGAGATGTGGATAGTGGGCACCGATTGAGTTATGGCTCATCATCGAGGGATGCTGAGGATCTTTCACAGGCGCATATTTGTTTGTATTACTATTATTTATATTTGTTTTTATCTCATTGATTAGGCATAAATATCTTTATTTTTTTATTAAGGCATCACCCTCGCCCATCACAGAGGCCACTATGTGTGATACTGATCTTGCTGTGACGATGATTATATTCAGGAGCCCGACGGGATCATGGTAAGACAATTTAAATTTTTGTGACTTAACACGTACTTTACTAATATATATTTCATATAATAAAATATCTTATTATTATGTAGGTTACTGCTAGACCGACGACCCCTTCTATCGAGCCTGCCAGCCCTACTGACGATCATGCTGCAATGCATCCTCCGATAAAGAGGCGACGTGATGAGGATGATCCTGATAGTGTATCCGGACGAGATGGGATACGCCTCAGGCCAATAGATGCATTAAAGCATACAAGATGTGGGACACATTGATTTTTTTTTTGTATTTTATGTACATATGACATTCAGTAAATAATAGCAACAATTTTTATTATTTACACTATATGCGCGTTATGTCTTTATTTCTCCGTTTCTTCGTTATATTTATATACAACACAAACACAAACACAACAACTTAACATAATTTAAATTTAGTACAACTAATGAAAATACATGACACGAAAAACATAAAGATAAAATACTACACTCAACACATACATGTGCTTGTTTAGTCACTACCGCCTATTATTCTGTGCTCCAACCACTTAAATTTCTCTTCCAGCCTATTTTTTTCTTCTTCCCCCTCGTTTAGTTTCTACTGAACTACCGCTATTTCGCGTTGAATTTCAGAGGTCTGGCGTTGGTATTCACCGTTCATATTCCAAACATACTGCAAACATGATTTGTAGTATTCTTGGTTAATGGGTTCATCATACCATTTCTCAAACATTTATTGATTTCCGTTATTGTGTCCAAACAATTATTGACATATCCAATATCTGCGCCCAACATTACCATCTGACCAACATGCCTTCAAAATCGCACGTTTTCCATAATAGCATCTTGGTTGGTCATTGTGTCCAGGCATTTGTTAATGCAAGAAAAATGAAAAATTTATGAAAAGTTTTGCTATTTATTTTGGTTAAGCACAGATAATAACTAAAATGCGTTAGTTATTTATAGGCAAGACAACTCACATAACATAGTACTTCACCATGTTATGCTTCGCGTTTTAAAGATTCTTTCGGGTACAAAACAACTTTTTGAAAAGATAGCTTTTTCAGGCAAGCAACTTTTTAGGTCGACAAGACAACACACATAATGTAGTATTTCACCGCGCTATGCTTCACGTGTTAAAGATTCTTTCGGGTACAATACAGCTTTTCCAGAAGTTAGATTTTGCAGGCGAGCAACTTTTCAGGTCGACAAGACAACCCACATAATGTAGTATTTCACCGCGCTATGCTTCGCGTGTTAAAGATTCTTTCGGGTACAATACAACTTTTCTAGAAGTTAGCTTTTGCAGGCGAGCATCTTTTTCAGGTCGACACAACAATTCCTTTTAAAAAAATAGGTTTATGTTAGATTGTTGTACTGAATTATTAATGTTAAACATCAATAAGATTTAACAGCAATGGAAACATAATTTTATTTCATACAAATACAAATGCTGCAAGATAAACTAGTACTACACTTATTACAACCACATTACGGAAACAAATCACTACATGTATTCTTGATAGTTGGGCACATTAGATGAACTTCCACCAGGAGCCAGATTGCCACCGCCACCCAAAATAGATGAAGGACATTTACGATAGCTGTGTCCTGTTTGCGAGCATATGCCACATTTGCGCGCATAAACGGTATCATCAACATCCATTTGGTTCCGTATACGCTTTATTTTTTGCACTTGTTATTGACGTACTTAGTCCTTGTTACACACCATTTTAAATGGTTTCGGCAACCAATAATGCTCAGCACCCACTGGCTGCAACTGCCCATTATAGGTGTTTAAGTATGCTGCAACACTATATTCTTTATCAACTTAGTTGGTTGCCCCTAAACCTGTATGTTGAAAGCACTTGATGGCATGTGAGCACGACATGTGGTAGATGGACCATTTCCCACAAAAGCATAACCTTCTAGCTTCATTTACGGTGTGCGTATTATTCCCCCGATTTTGATGGATAGCAGTGCGAACTTCAAAAATATTTCGCTTGTTGCAATACTGTAAATATGAATGTCAATGTGCTCGCCGCCTGTATTTCTCAAATCTTTTCATTGGTAGTGGCATAAACTCAACACCTCTTTCCATCAATGACGATGTATCTCTAGTCCTTTCAACAAACCTCTCTGCCATCTGCTTGAATGACATCCGCACCATGGCAGTGTCAGGCAATCCTCGTGCAGACTTCAATAACCCGTTGAAAGACTCTGACACATTTGTAGTCAGAATTCTCCATCTTCTGTCACCATCTGCATGCAAAGTCCACTTTTCAAGCTCATGTCGCATCAACCAACGATAGACTCTCTTGTCTTCCTGCTTGATAGATTCCATGTGCCTCCTGAATTTACACTCTTGGTGTTCTGTTGCAGCCATCCACATTAAATCATGAAAATCCTTGTTACGATGTTACTTCTGAAAATCGGCCTTCAGGTGCCTCACACAGTAACAGTGGTAGGCATACGGTTCTTTCCATACAGACAAATTCTGTACAGAACTTAAAATACCACCATGCCGATCAAATATTAGACAAATACCTGAATGCTGTTTGACAACGTGCTCTTTCAAGTGGTTCAAAAATAGTGTCCATGTCTCTTGGCTTTCATTGGTACAAATAGAAAAAGCTAAGGGAAATATACTTCCATTAACATCTACTGCAACGGCGATCAACAACTTAATATCATACTTTCCATAGACATGAGTGCCGTCTATGGATATTACCGACCGGCAATGCAAAAAACCATCAATTGCTGGTTTAATGCCCAGAACACATATTTGAATATATGTTCTGGTATTCCCAGACTCCGCTCAAGCTTCCATTCAACAACAGTCCCCGGGGTTAAAGTGTTGCAATGCAGCCATGCATCTGAGTAGAGATGCAAATAACTTATCCTAGTTACCATAAACAATTTTAAACGCACGTTGGCGCCCGAGAAATGCCTTTCTTTTGGTAATGCTGCACCAATATTCCTGGTGGACGGATGTTATACACTCCTTGATTTTTTACCTTATGGACGCTTCGATGTGTGGAATCAAGACAAGAGAAATCAAGTCAACATTCAAGTTAAAATGATTCCCACTGAATGTGTTCATTTCACAATTGTGGGTGCCAATGTATTTACCCACAACCCACATATTTATTTTCTTCTTCCTTGCACGCGGCATCCAATTACAACCCGTAAACCATCTACGACAAATAACCTTGTATACATCCGAAGATGACTCTGATACCATGATCTCACGACACTTTTTACATTGTACATTAGCACCGCCCTGGTTAAGCGCGCTTTATCGGAAAAAAACATGCCCTTTGACAACACCGTTGCTCTAGATTCATCCACACTGTTGTCCGAATTTCGCCTATATTCCTTGTTTGGGCATCCACATCCGGCATACTTGACAAATGTGCAAGGTAGGGAATCTCCCTTGAATGAAACGACACGTGGTACTTGTACACTCTTGGTCTAACGGGGGGTGGAGCATGCTACCTCGTCAAATCAGGTCCAACATTCTATTCCTCCTCATCATCACCCTCATCAGGGAAAGGTGTGTCATCTCCAGACTCATCGACATTATTGTCATAATCACTATTCTCTTCCTGGCTTTGTGCATCTGCTAGATCCCGATTAAATATGTCGTCTTCGGAAAATTAAGGACAAGACCTTCAAGTTTCTCATTTTCACTGCACAACCAACAAAATAATGAGTTACTCAAATTAATAAATACTTTACATATAGCTATATCACTTCACTTGTAAATCCTAACGTGTTGACATCCCATGATGGACATTATCCTGTTGATGATGACTCCCGGATGGACCACCATGATCCAACACACCAGAACTAGGCATATTCTAACTGGGCGTTGGTTCATAACTTATAAAATTCATATCTGGCTAGTACCCCCTGTGGAGTATATGAGTGTTAATACAAATTCAATACAACAAAAATAAACATCGTAACATAAAGGAAAATTGAAGTTTACCACTCGTCTCGTGGATTATGTAAACTATGAGAGAAATTATTTCCTCGCTCCTCATTCGCTCGTTGAGATAAATTTAGATCAGGCCAAACTCTTTCAGCCAGAACCTGTTCGGTTAAAACTGCTCCAAAATAACCACCCGATGACTGAGGGATATCCCTGCTTTGCGCAACCTCATTATTGCGAATGTCTTCAACCTTGACGTACATTTCCAATATTTTTATCAGAAGAAATTCCCGATATTCATCCAGAGTCATAAAAAAATCTCTCCGAGTTTCATCGTCCTCGATATTAAACTCAGCATAACAAGCAACACCTTGCAGAGTGACAGAATACGAATATCTTCCGATTACTTTAAGGTTCACCGAGCGTTTGCTCACACTCATTTTTTTTTACATAACAACGATACCAATGTATCGTACTCCATTGTAAGTGAAAACTTAACATGACACTTTAGAGATAACTATAGGTTACTGAGTTATTCGCCACCACAACCTCACCCCTCCAATATAATGAAACCCTTATTCTTCGCTCTTAAGACATTATGACAAAATGCAAAACAACTTAACGAAGAAATATTTCAGAAGACTTGAGAATATTTATGAATGGATTTTTAGAAAATCCTTACCCTCTTTAAATAAGGCAAAAACCATACCGGAGGTACAATTTTTTTAGGTATAGCACCTTAAATAAGGGCGCTATACCCAGTTGAACTATTGTTATGTCAGTAAGCGAAAGAATTATTGGTGGATCTACAAAATATGTATAGCGTAGTAAAGAAAGACGTTATATATATAACGCCCTTTTAAAGGGCGCTATAGCTTAACGGGCAAACGACCGTTAAGGTATATTACCATTTAAAAGGGTGTTATATATATATATTGGTCACTATATTTTTTTCCACACATTTTGATCGTTTGTGTCCAAAAGAACCACATTTTGGTTCCGATAAATCTTTTCTCACTCAAAACCTTTTTTTTTTTTTTTTTTTTTTTTACTATTTGGGCCTAAATGCTACGTGTCTCCCTCTTATTTGTCATTTTGCCAAGTCATTCGCGTGTGAATTATATGCACCTTATATGGTGTTGAAGTATCCAGTAGGTACAACCTTGGTTGAAGTGTCAAAATGAAAATTAAAGTCAAATTTAAAGGATTGTCTATGTATTTGACCTTTATATTTTTACTCATTATGAAACAATTTCTTTGCAACTTGAGTTTCAACGTCATCATAATTTATTTTTGGGGTTAGACTAGGCAGATCTATATAGTTTGATATGTCTCTGCTCAAATAAATCATTTAACTTAGTAACTTAAACAAAATTTTATCCAGAATTTGTGTTAACCGTCGATTACTAGTTAAGGATACCCGGTTTGTATTTTAGCTTGCCTATTAAAGAATTAAAGAAGAAACTGCCAATAATAATGAGAGCTTCATTAGTGTGATTGGATCATCGATTTATTGTTTCATGTCTTGCTTTTTTGTGTCATTTTTATTGTCTATTTGATTTAGCCGATAAACCGTCCGATAGTCACTAATTTGATACTAATCCGCTCAATATTTTCTTGGGTGGCTAGCGAATTAGTAAATTTACAAGCCGCTAACCGATAAGCCGAATCGTTAAGCGTAAATATCCGTCCAATCCGTTCGATAAGCAACCTAACCAGACCACATTAGTGGAATTATATTGGATTTATTATTGTACATAAATTAATCATATTTTTCTTCAAAATTTAGTCAAATTGACTTTTGATAAATAAAATGTGTCATATAAGTTGAAACATGATACCCATTTCATGTCGTTAATGGATGTCAAATGAGCAAATTAGACATAAAAACATTCCAACAAACAGTTGTTGTGCATATGAGTATTCATAAGTACTATATATCTCTATATATCTCTTGAGGAATTACAGTCATTTTCATAATTCAAAGTATTACTATATCTCATGATTAACACTAGAAATCAAATCCATCAATTCAGCCTCCTTGTTTACTTCACCAGCTTGCATCAACTGGGGCAGTTCATTATAAGGAATCTCCAAATCATCAAACAGTTTGTCGTCCAAAGCAAATTCTGGGACTTGACTAAAATCATAATCAAGAACTAATTGCTGAATATTGCTTTTGTCACATAACTCATATGGCTCTAATTTAGGTGCATTATTATTAAGGCTTGTGTCAATGCTACCCTTTTGGAAGTTCAAACTTTTGATATAATTCTGAAGGAGGGAGCTTGGCCTTGGCCATTTGGTGCGACATTTTCGTCTTGAGAATTGCCTTCTTTTTGTTGCATTCCAATGATTTTTAATTGAATTTTCAGTTCTTCCAGGTATTCTTTTTGCGATTTCGGACCATTTATTCCCTACTTCTGCGTGAGCTGAGATTAAGATCCTGTCTTCCTCCTCTGTCCACAAATCTTTCTGCTCAAACAAAATTACAAGAAATTATAATGGTAACGCTAAGATTCTCCCCTTAATATAATATTGGTTCAATTTTCACTGTCCCTTTTCTGATATCCTTTTCTAAATAAAAGGATATAAAATTTAAAAAAAAAGGAATTTTAACTACACATAGATGTAGACGAAGGAAACAGTCATATACAAGCTCGCTTATATTCATCCAATTGAAATCTAGAAGCCAATAGTTTGTTACTTAGAAACATTAACGTCGGTCGGATTTCGTAAAAACAACATAATTCTGTCGCTAAATCATCTTGTAAAACAAATTATCAAAAAATTATATTAACTATGAGCGATTTGATGTCAAAATAGCAACAAACTTCGTAACTAGCTAATACTTGTCATTTTGTAAAGTTAGCATATCACATTTTTTCGTATAATTCAAAATTCATGGATACACGTATGGTAAGCATTTGAATGAGAAATTCTACCACATGCATATAGACAGAAATATGGAGTCTATATATGGAAAGAAAGGCGTCAAGGAAAGCAAAAAGACCCTTTTAACAAATAGATAAAGATAACTAATTTGGGAGGATCCTCCAAAAAAAAGAAAAGGAAAGAAATAGTTAATACCAAAGGAAGAAGTAAAATCATACTTTGATATCAGGTCTTAGATGATTGTGCCACCTCTCTCTACATTGCTTCCCTATTCTTCCTTTCAGCGTTTGAGCAATTTGAGACCATTTTCTAATTCCAAACTTCTCTACCAATTGGATCAAAAGCCTGTGCACGTAATCATATAGTACTATAAGATTAATCAAATTTCCTAAACGTAAAACAACCAAAGCAATTAGTATTTAATATTACGTAATAAATAACATTGGTTTAATTTTTATCCTTTTTTCCTCAAAAGAAAATAAAATACCTGTCTTCTTCAATTGTCCATTGCCCTTTGGCTGATTTAGAGTACTTCTTTCGACTCCTTCCTAGTTTTCTCATACATGAAGAAGATAAACTGTTTTCATTGCTCTTTGTAATTAGCTTCTTATTCTTTCTTCCACCAATTTCTTTTTGACCATAATTACCATTATTATCAGGAGCAGTAGTAATGCATGAACTTTCATCAGGCACAACATTAAAGTTGACTAGTGTAGTACTACCACTTGCACCATTTTGATCAAATGGCTTAAACTCATAATTGAAGTTGAAATCTTGATCCATTGATGAATAATTATCCTTAATATTCGAGAATGGATCAAATAACGGGTCATAACCATTCGTTTCGATCATCAAGTTGTGATCAGGGTTGTTGAAGGTTGGAAGTGAAAAGGAAAGATCGAGGTGATGAAAATCTTGAAGATAATCTTTAGAGTGTGTGTAAAAAACATCATTCATATCTTCATTGTTGTATGGCTGAACAGAGAAATCTTGTTTACTACTTTGATCAAACTCCATAGGAAGAAATACATAAGAGGAAGAATTAGGAGGAAGGAAAAAGAAAATGGTGATTTCAGATTTTCATTCTCTCTTTGTGCTATATTTCTATGTTATGTTAATAGTAGTAGTAAAGAATGAGGAGAGGCATTTATTGCAGTGTGAATGTATCTGGACCTCTTGTAACCTGGATGATCCAACGGCTATTGTTTGGTCAAAAGTTGAGAAATGTTTTTACCAAATTGGGGTTGTTTCGTGATCATAATATTTCTCTTTTTGTTGAATTTTGTCAATTTGATGACATAATCTTAGATTTCTCTGGTATTTGATTGTGCAAAGATTGAGTCCTCGTTCGAGGTATATTTTGGAGTGTGTGACTATATCCTCTTGCTAATCACATTGACACAAATTCACAAGTTCTTTTATTTTCTTTGTTTTCCCACCATAACTAATTGTCATATACTCGTATTCAATTAAATTATTTTTCTTTATCATAAAACTAATCTAGTTACTTAGGTGCCAAAACGATTTTTAGTACGTATTTTTTTGTTATTGTTTCTATAAAATAAGCATAGAATGAAAGACATTCTTTTAAAGAATAAGCTAAATGCTCCAAGAATGGCACTTTTGGTCATGGCATTTGTGTAGAGATAAAACAAATCTTTTCCCCCCCTAGTTTTATCCTAATGTCCAATTAGGAATGTTACAATTATCGTGCTCTAATTTCTTTTAACCGTGTGAAAAGGTCAAATACAAGAAATCTTACGACCATAGTCAACAAGAATTTCCTTAAATGTATTTCTTAAAGACTTTGAAAACAAGTCTATTTTGCATAATACAAGTGTCCTCGCTTTTTAAAGTCAAGACAATAAATGAAATAAATCGATTTTGTAACTGAAGCACTCTCCCCCTCTTACCTCTTTTCTAATTGTAGCATTAAATTTTGAAATTACTAATTGTCATTTAAAAGTGATATCAATACGAAATTTGTCATGTAAGACCTAGAGGAAGTTAGTGAATGCATGTTAATTCCATTTAATTAGGAATAGGATAGTTATAGGTCTGACCAGAGTATACTCTTATGTTTTAATTATTTGTAGTAAGTCGTTTAGGCAAACAGCAGCAGTTTGAATTTGATTATACTTTATATTTTAATTATTGGTGGAATGAAAAGTATCTCTTCGAAACTTCCCGGACATGTGTGATTATGAACTTAAAACAATGCTTTTGTTGTGTTCTAAAAGCAACAAGATTAAATGGGTAATCAAAATTTGGCATGAAAAGGATTAAACCCTTTGCTATCATTTGTCTCTCTTGCATGGTATATGCTTGTAGTCGAATGTTCAAGACCAGAGGAATATGTTAGGGTTTTATCGTGAATTTCTAATATATTAGGACTCATTTTTTTGTGCGAAGGTAAAAAGACTTTTAAATGGAATAAATCTCCTTCATATGCCTTATGTTTTCCTTGAAAAAGAAGTTTTGTACTTCTATAAATTGAGGCTTCCTAACAGCAATAAGGACTTCCACAATGTAGTCGTTAGGAGAATGATGTTTAAGAAGAGATTTTTCTCTCAATAATTTTATTTATTTATTATTCTATACTAATTTTTATATGTAGGTCGATTGTCCAATCCCCATTATAGTGTCATATTTTAGTATAATTCTTTTGTTGTCTGATTTATTGTCCATCAAACTTTGAATTATTAGATTCTGCATGCATCATTATATTTCGATTCCAACAAAATAAGGTATTTATCTTTTTTGAATTACAACCTGGCGGAGCTATAACTTTTGTCACGATCTTATATATTTAACTAGTGAAATGGCCGCGCTTCACACAGTTATATAAGATATAGGTGAATAATAATAATTATTTCTAAATTAAATCAAGATAAAATAAATTTAAAAGATTCTCAATTTATGTTTCTTCTTTCTTTTATTTTCTCCTCTTTCCTACAATTAAGTACTCCTTTATTAAATGTTCAATCAAATTTTGGCAAACAATGTGCAAATACCTTGAGAAGGAAAAGAATAAAGAACCAACCGTTTCTGATTCTACCTCTTAATAAAATGGAATATTAACGAAACACACATACTTTTTTAGTGTATTATCTGATTTTCTATCAACACATTGTTTTGATGGCATATAATTTGGATTATATTATTTGGAATTTCTCGCCTTGCTATAGGCATATAGTTTTCTAGTAATGGGGTTACAACAAAATTTGACAATTCAAAGAGAACGTGATGATAATCCAAAATCGTAAGAGCTACATCTGCCTAATTAAGATACGGTTTGAATACACAATTCCAAATACTAACTACTTCACTTTCATCTCAGGCAACATATTAGCATTTTAACCTTCAATTTTTTTTAGAGATCAAGCTAATTGACCAATGGTGCTATAACTGAGCACTTTTAATATTATGTGGCTCCAAATAGATTCGCTTATGTAATGCTAACACTCATCAGACTGAATCAATTTCTTTGACCAAGTGATGCAATGTCAATATTTCAGATATGTCAATAGATGGAACTGTTTAAATCCATCAAAGTGCATTCAAATATATAACAGTAATCTTAAGCAATTACAACACTTCTAAAACAATAATAACTCACTTCTAAAAAGAATTCGAAAGTTACCAAATTGCATAACTTCATCTTTTCTAATGAACTTCTCAACACATAATCCATAGCCTCGTCAGTAAAATAATTCACCATATATTATCAAATTGCGATTAAGGAATCTTCAACCCTCTTCCATTTCTTCATAATGATGGTATTTTTTGTCATAATGGGACTCCAATGCTCTCCTATATTTGTTCCCAAAACGGGGATGAATAGTGTTTTCCCAAATATGGAGTAACACTGTTTATCTCCTCCAGTAATATTCATCCTTATTTTATTATTTAACTCTTTTAATTTATCTCTTTATATATACCTAATTATATTTATATAATATCTTTATAATATTAATTTTACATCTTAACTTTGGCGTATAATTTTGATAAATAATTTCGTGCATTTATTATTTTTATGTAAAATTGTAAGTTAATTTTATTATAAGTTATAATTGTACAAAAAATATATAATTATCTCAAAAATGAATGGTGCAAATATAAAGTATTAGATGTTGCTAAAATTGAAAGGTGCAAATATAAAATATTAGATAATTTTACTGTTATTTGAATTATCCGTTAATATATATAATCTATAGTATTTGCTTACAAATTATATTATTTAAAAATTTATAGTATAAAATAATTTTATACTAAATTATATGTGATAGAATATGTAAAAAAAGAAAAAAAGATAGATTTTCTTTAATAGAAATAAAAAATAAAATTGAAATAAAAGATAATACTATAATATTGAAGAGAGAAAAGAATATAAAATGAAATATTCTTTTTTGGAATAAAAAATAGAGTAATGGTTAGAGTAACTTTATTCCATTTTGGAGGAAAAAATGAAGGCAAGGGTTGGAGATGACCTAAAAAAGAATTGCATGTCAAATAGAAGAAGCCTACGAAAATTAAAACAAAAACACCAAGATCAGTGGATATTGAAGGAGAATTAGGAAGCTTACTGTTTGCAACAAATTATATGTGATACAAAAATAAATTGCAACCACAATATAAATATGAGAAAACATAATTTTATTGATAAAATGATGCAGGTACAATTTTGTTTGTTCCCTTAATTCTCCTCTCTTGATTATCTCCGTGATTCGAGGGCTGGAGAAGCGTATTCTCGAACGTAGAATGATGCGGGACTTTCATGGATTTATTTGATATCCATGAAGTAAGTTGTGGATCTTCTTGAATTATTTGATTATCAAGAATTATCCGGCCATTTCTTGATCTCTTTGTGAATATCCCGTGAGTTTATGGGATTTTCAAAATGATCTCCAATTTTTGAGATGCCTCTTCAATGGGAATATGTGACCCTTTTTATAGGTATGCATTAGGGTTTAGGGTAGAGTAACCTCCAAGAAAGCCTAATAGACTCCTAGGATTTCAAGAGTCCTGTAGTATCTTTAATTTAAGATTTGTCTTGATCCTTTAAAATTTCGATGTCTATAAATGCCCTCTACTTCAAGGTTTGTCGGGGTGTAGGCTTGCTGAAACTTGAAGACGAGATTTGAAGTACTCGACAATCGCAACAAATAATTTTGAAACTTAGGTTTACGATTTATAGGAGGAAGAGATGAAGGGCAGAACTGGTCCCACTGGGCATTCCAATTTATTTGCAACAAATTATATGTGATACAAAAATAAATTGCAACCACAATAAAAATATGAAGAAATGTAATTTTATTGATAAAATGATGCGGGTACAATTTTATTTGTTCCCTTGATTCTTCTCTTTTGATTATCTCCGTGATTCGAGGACTGGAGCAACGTAAACGTAGGATGATGCAGGCTTCATGGATTTATTTGATATCCATGAAGTATATTGTGGATCTTCTTGAATTATTTGATTTTCAAAAATTATAGGGCTTCTTGATCTCTTTGTGAATATCCCGTGAGTTTATGAGATTTTCGAGATGATCTCCATTTTTTGAGATGCCTATTCAAAGGGAATATGTGACCCTTTTTATGGGTATGCATTAGGGTTTAGGGTAGAGTAACCTCCAAGAAACCCTAATAGACTCCTAGGATTTCAAGAGTCCTGTAGTATCTTTAATTTAGGATTTGTCTTGATCCTTTAAAATTTCGATGTATACACTTACTTCTACAAAAGAATAAGAATAGAAATCATCGCCGACAACTTACCGAAAAACTACTTCGGCCATTTCGTGCATTCCGACCGACGGAAGTCCTCTCAGCCCGCTAACCACTTCCACTCCTGTCAAGATTTCCTCAAATCAACACAATAAAAATTCCCGTAATAAAGGGTCTGGGTAGAAAAATGGTTAATGATCTGAAAATTCTTAGCCGGTGCCAATTTGAAAGTCTTGGTTGGTACTGAAGAAGAATTTTTAATCGTCATATTATTTCTTGTTTCAGGTGTGAAACAACATGAAAGTTTAATTATGTTGCAGACTGTGATACAGAGTAAAGAGTGGATGCTTGCAAAAGTTGTACATTCAACAGAGAAGATGATACATAATGGTTAAGTCGTTAGGATATAAGAGTAAAAAGATGTTTCAAGGGTGTTCACTTAAGTCCTTTATCTTATATTATATAGTTCTCTAAATTACTCATTGGACCCTTAACCTTTGTCTGATATAAAACATGTCCTACCAAGTTAGTTACTGATATGGCAAAAGAAGTCGCGTACACAACTGTAGTTGCTTAGGTCATTTTCTCATTTTCCTCTCTATATAGGATGTAATTATCTCCTTTTTTTTTTATTATTATGAATGAAGATCTCTTTTATTTTGCCCTAATTTTATCTTCTGCATTTATCTTTTCCTTTCATTTTTTCTCTTTCTCTGTTTTTTCGTACTGTTCCATTGCCTCTTGTATCAGTGGTATCAGATCACTTCTTGGCTCTGTGGGAAATAATGTCTGATAATATGAACAATGTTATGGAGGTGCTCAAAAAGATCTCACTCGATATGTCAAATTTCACAGCTAGACAAGATCAGTTGGAGGCAAACCAAGAATAAAATAGCAAAAATTAGGAGGAATCCACGAGTGAGCTTAGAGAGGTGCTCAATGAAGTCATCCATGATGGAAAAAGGCCGGAGCGTGAAAAATATGTAACCCAAAGTGGAGGTGAGCTTTACTTTCCAAATGAAAGATCATTCAATTTTGGTGATTTAGCTTCTCCTAGCTTTAATGGGGCTAATAGTTCTGTTATACTTGTGAGCCACCCTGCTGTCTACTCTATTTTTTCAAACCCCCAAACTAATTTGACCACTACACTAACAACACCAGCTCCTCAAATTTCCATAAACCCTAGCCCTTCCCTGCATATCCAGAACCAAAAGACTTCTCAGCTACAACCTTCTTCTTTTCCAACCCTGGGGTTGCAAGATTTTAAAAACCCCTTTCCTAGAATAACAGTACCTACAATACCCTATCTTCCTAGCAATCATGGAAGGTATTATCAACCACCACAGTCCCGGGCCTTCCCACTAGTGATGCCACCACTTTATCAAACTTATAACCAGGCCATCCAATTTTCTTCTGCCTACTATAACCAAAACACACATATACCTCCACCCTTATACCACCAAACTCCGTATGTATCTACACACTACCCTTACCAGAATGTTCCAACTACCAATCACTACCACAACCCACATACCCACAATGTGACACTGTCCAACATACCCTTTACCAAGTACCATAAGGTTGAATTTCCCAAATTTAATGGTGAAGAACTTCAGACATGGTTGTACAAGATCGAGGAATTTTTTTCTGATGAGGACCTTAATATTCAGCAGAAAATGAAACTGGTTCCATGCATTTTGAAGGGGATGCCTTACAATGCATTTAGGATACATGAGAAGTAGAGGAAAAATGCCACTTCTTACTTGGGATGAATACTTGTGGGCTTTATGTGATAGTTTTGGGGCTCAATAATCTGATCATATGATTGAAATCATATTTTTGGGGCTCAGAAATATGATTTGAATACTTAAGGCACTACATTTCTACTGAATGAGTGGCAATAGACCCCAAGAAGATAGAGGCAATCCAAGCAAGCCTGAACCTGTGAATATCAAACAGTTTAGAGGATTTTTGGGCCTAGCTGGGTTCTACAGAAGGTTCATCAGAGGATATGGAGTTCTTAGCAAACCACTAACTGATTTACTCAAGAAAGACAGTTTCAAATGGTCTCCTCAAGCCACTTCAACTTTTAAGAAGCTCAAAAAGGCACTCACCTTTGCACCAATGTTGGTATTACCTGACTTCTCTATATCCTTTACAGGGGAGATTGGTGCTTGGAGCATTGGAATTGGTGCAATTTTGATGCAAAAAGGTCAGCCAATAACCTATTTGAGCAAGGGCCTCTCACCTCAGCACCAAACACTGTCAGTGTATGATAAAGAATTGTTGGCATTGGTTATGGCTATAAACAAATGGACTCAATACCTGACTGGAAGTTCCTTTACAGTGAAGACTGATCAAAAGACTCTTAAATTCCTTCTTGAGCAAAAGTTGCATACATGTTCACAACTGAAATGGATAGCTAAGCTAATGCAGTATGACTTTATAATCGAGTATAAGAAGGGTAAGAAAAACACTGATGCCATGTCAAGATTGCCAGCAGCTGAACTAGCTGCCCTTAACCTCTCATCTATTCACACTGACCTGCTAATACTGATCACTCAAAGCTGGGAATTAGACACAGACCTGACTACCTTGATTCAAACTCTAAAGGAAGGGACAAAAGTACAAAGATACACCTTTCTCCATGATCAACTTAGGAGACATGGCATATTGGTGATTGGTCTGGATCCCAACTTGAGGAAGACCATTATGTAGTTGTGGCATGATTCCCTATGGGAGGACACTCTGGAATTAAGCAAACATATAGGAGGATAGCATCACTATTTTATTGGAAGGGTTTGAGAGATGATGTTCATACTTATGTTAATGGCTGTGACATTTACCAAAGACATAAGTATGATAGGACCCCCTACCATAGCTCTTATAACCCTTAAATTTTCCAGTCACAGCTTGGAGTAGCATCAGCATGGAATTTATTGAAGGTCTACCCAAATCAAAAGGGAAAACTGTGATTCTAGTAGTAGTCGATAGATTCACTAAGTATGCTCACTTCCTGAGTCTCTCTCACCCATACTCAACATCAGAGGTAGCTAAACTATTCATGGAACATGTCTATAAACTACATGGCATGCCTAAAGACATAGTCAGTGACAAAGACCCCTTCTTCACCAGTAAAATTTGGAAATAATTATTCTCTATGCATGGTGTAACACTCAATACATCTTAGCATATCACCCTCAAATTGATGGGCAAACAGAAGTCATCAACAGATACCTTGAAACATATCTTAGATGTTTCTGTTATGACTCACAATCTGAATTGTGCTCGTACCTCTCTTATGCTGAGTGGTGGTATAATACTACCTTTCACTCTTCCATACAAACAACACCTTGTGAGGCTCTTTATGGCCAACCTCCACCTCTCCATTACCCTATGTAGCATGTGAATTAGCTATAGAGGAAGTTGATAGAAGCCTATTGACAAGAGAATTCAAACTACAACTACTGAAACATCATCTCCTAAGAGCACAACAAAGAATGACTGCTCAGGCTAACAAGCATCGCTCAGATAGGAAATTTAAGGAGGGTGACTGATTTTACCTCAAAATTCAGCCTTACAGGCAAGTGACACTATCAGGTTCTCATTTCTCAAAGCTTTCAGCTAAGTACTATGGGCCATACCAAATTTTACAAAAGATTGGCCCTGTTGTGTACAAATTGTCCCTTCCTCCTCAGTTACTTGTGCACCCCAAATTTCATGTTTCCCAACACAAATTATGCTACCTCTTTCTTGAAAACATCTCTCACCCTCCCGTACTAGACATATCCATCCCTTACTGCCCAAATCCTTAGAAAATCACTGATAGACGCATGGTACAAAAAGGGAATAAGGCAGTCACTCAAGTTCTGGTGCAATGAGATCAATTACCTCCTAAACAAACTACTTAGGAATATTATCACTCCCTCATGGTTAGTCTTCCTTCCTTCCTTCATTCCTTGAGGACAAGGAAGATTTTGACAGGGGGATCTGATGTAGAGTAAAGAGTGGATGCTTGCAGAAGTTGTACATTCAGCAGAGAAGATGATACATAACGATTAAGTCGTTAGGATATAAGAGTAGACAGATGTTTCAAGGGTGTTCATTTAAGTCCCTTATCTTTTAAATTAGATAGTTCTCTAAATTACACATTGGCCCCTTAATTTCCTTTGTCTGATATAAAATAGGTCCTGCCCAGTTGGTTACTGATATGGCATAAGAAGTCGTGTACATTGATGTAGTTGCTTAGGTCATTTTCCCATTGTCCTCTCTATATAGGATGTATCATCTCCTTTTGTTATTATGAATGAAGATCCCTTTTATTCTGCCCTAATTTTATCTTCTGCATTTATCTTTTCCTTTCCTTTCTTCACGTCTATTTTTTCGTACAGTCCCATTGCCTCTTGTATCAAACTGTTGGAATTTCTTCTCATTGGATAAAGAGAAAAAGAGATGCATAAATACAACTGTTAATGGAAATCAACTTGAAGGTTGAATAAAGAGATGAAATATGAGTTTATCTTGTGTGTTTGCAAGAATGAACCAATCGATAGAAGAAATCCATGTTTTTTTTTGTGAATCATTGGGATTTTTCAATAAGAGAAGTGGTGCCTTTTCAGTGAGACCGTTTTGGTTTTGTTAAGGGGAAAAAAATAAACCCCCCAAAAAAGGAGATTAAAGATAAATGAAATTCTAGCTTCTTAAAGGTGCCACATCACACTTCTAGGTCCCTGCTTTATATTAATATATAGATTAGATACGCCATAAAAATATCCACACTTTGTAAAATCTTGTCTACCACTTATGGCACAGCCAACACATAAAATTACCAGTTATAGCAGTTGACAACTTGTTGTGCCACCAATTTACCCGCGGTCTCGTCTCTCAAAAATCTTATAAGCGTCTCTAGCTATCATATGACAAATATCTTCTTAAGGAACTCCAACAATCTTATCAATTTATTTGAGAAGGCATATGTGTATAGAAATATTACAACAATTATGGTACAAGAGCTTAAAACTAGCCTGATAAGGAATACCAAACAAAAGTGTAGAGAACTTTCTAGTACAAATTAAACATCTTAACAGTTACCTACTCTATTTATTAAATGTAATACAAGATTAAAAAGGGATATTGCTGAACAATGAAGATTAGTTCCTATCTCAGCCTCCTCTTCAATTTTTCATATGCATCTTACTCCTAGTCCTAATCACGTTCTTCATTTTCTTCATAGTCCAGCACAATCTTTCTATGTGGCGGGGATCTCTATTCGTCTTCTTCCTCCTCTTCAGTTTCAAGATCAGACTCCTCCTTGACTCCTTCTCCCTTTCACTATAAGCTGGCAATGATTCTTTTTGAGGAATATCTTTCTGCCCAAGGGGAGAATCTTCATGTCAGCTGAAAAATGTAGAAATGAAAATAAGGGAAACATTTCTCTATTTCCATTTGACTTCAGCACCTTTTTTTTCACATTAGTGATTCGTTTCTCAGCTTGAGCTTCCATTTTTATGTCTTTTCCAGAGGCGGATCCAGGATTTCAAGAGGATATGTGCACTGTTGTGAAGAAGTGTATCTAGAATTTATATTTACGGGTTTAACTTTAGTCTCTTATCATGAACACACAACACTTTTGAAATTATAGGTTAAATTTTTTATAATTTTAATATATATATATATTTATACGCCGTGCCGAAATCAAGACCATTCAAAGTTATCTTTGAATCGCGAATTTTAATTGTAGAGGTGCACTCAATAATAATTGCACCATAGGAGTCTTTAAGCATGGGTTCATGGAAATTTCACTAAGATAAGAAAACTTCCTCCCTATTGACTAGCTTCTCCAAGCAGCGGTTACATTTGGG